>PVIC010001545.1:0-58610 GCA_004025085.1 Thryonomys swinderianus
CGAACTCAGCAATCCTCCTGTCTCTGCCTCCTGAGTGCTGGGATTACAGGCGTGAGCCACCACGCCCGGCACTGTGGTATGCGGTGTTGATTGTTGGTGGGCGTGTCTCCACGCCCAGCATTATACGTGGTTACCGGGAATCGAACTCAGGACCTTGCGCTTGCGAGGCAGGCGCCAGAATCACTGAGCTAACCCTCCAGCCCCCCACAGAAATTTTGAATCAGGGGGCCAGTGTGGCCAGACTACGCTGAGAAGCTGTTTCCGGCTTAAAACAGATCTAAGATGGCAGATAACACAGTTGACTGAAAGGGGGCTGGCAGAGGTATTGCAGGCAAGAGGAAATGCTGAAGGTATTTGGCAGTTATTGGCAGAAGATGTGCTTCAATAAAATTTTAACTGGAAAAGCTCAAAGTAACTGAACATATTTTTTTTGTAACAGTGGTCTAATAACAGAATTCTTTTTTAAAGGACATTTCACTTAAAGCTGTGTTCCTTGTCATCAAACTGATTGTAAATGTTCATCTACTAAAATTCTCCCAGATCATTTGAACACAGGCTATAGATTGCTAATCCATGGTCTGGACTAACGGGGTCTTGGGGGACACACTGAGAAACAAGGACGTTCTACACTACCCTTCTCACCCTGTTCCACCAAGACATATAGTAAGCACTTGTAGTCCCTAGGAAGGAATGAGATCCTTTAGTCAATAGAAAGAGATTAGGCACATAATTATCCTCAAAGTCCTTCCCCTAGGATAAGGTTAACATGTTCGTGCTTCTTAGAGTTGCACTGTATCCAGCTATGGAGAGAGATTTGACTGGGTGTGTGCTACAAATTGCCAACAGAACTGGGATTTGAATTCAGGTTTCGGGATCCTCAGCTCTGGTTCCTTTGCCTGTACGGCCATGCCCTCAGTCCTGCACCCTAACCAACGTGAAGGGGAGCAGCATTTGTGGAGGGAGTGATATCACCTGTCCAAGACAAGGCATTCTTAGGCTCCCACCTTTCCTTCTACCAGTCAGGTGGCAAATCAGCCTTTCTAAATTACGTACATTCACTGGGGATTCAGTTCAAGGGGTACCCCGCCTACCTAGGAAGCACAGGGGTCTGAGTTCGATTGCTGGTACTACAAAACAAAACATAAATTATTTACATTTGCATATGTAACTCCCAGACAGGAATCTGGGGCTCAGGCAGAATTAATAACTTACCTAGTGTCTGTGGTAGGCTGAAATGATATCTATGTTCTAATCCTTAGAACTTGTGAAAGTTACAGGGCAAAATGAAAAGGAGTTTTTGCAGATGTGATTATGTTATGATCTGAAGATAAGATTATCCCAGATTATCCAGGTTGGCTCTAAATGTCATCATAGGTACCCTTACAACAGGGAACCCAAGAGAGATTTTTATCAGACTCAGAAAGCCAAAGGCTGCATGGTAACTGAAGCAAAGATTAGATGATATTACTGGTTTTGAAGATACAGAAAGACTTTATGAACCAAGAGATGTAGCCTTAGAAGCTGGAAAAAACAAAGAAACAGATCCTCCCCGGAGCCTCTGGAAGGAAGGTGGCCCTGCTGAGGCCTCGTGAAGGTGACATCATTATTACTGCTTTTAGAGACTTCCAGCCTCCAGAACTGCTAGAGAGAATAACTTTTTATTGTATTTTCTATGATGCTAGGGATTGAAACTAGGCCCTTGCGCCCATTAGGCCAATGCACTACCACTGGGCCACATCCTCGGCCCATTTTTGTTATTTTAAGTGATCAAGTTTGTAGTGCTTTAGGAGCCTCAGAAAACAAATACTGCATCCCACAGCAATTTTCTTAATTATCAGTAAACCTCTAATTTCAGATTTTTTTGTTTTTTTTGAGACAGGGTCTCACTTTGTAGTTTAGACTGGCCTTGAGCTCACTATGGAGCCCAGGCAAACCTCAAACTCAGCAATCCTCCTGCCTCTGCCTCCTGAGTGCTGGGATGACAGGCGTGAGCCACCACGCCCGGCACTGTGGTATGTGGTACTGATTGCTGGTGGGTGTGAGTCGCCATGCCCAGCATTGTATGTGGTTACTGGGAATCAAACTCAGGAGCTTGCGCTTGCAAGGCAGGCACCGGAACCACTGAGCTAAATCTCCGGCCCCTCAGAATAATTTTAAATGTATATAAAATTGCAAAGATAATACAAAAATTTCCTATATACCCTTCATCCTCAAATGTTACCCTGTATTACTATCATACATTCGTCACAACTTAAGCCCCCAAACTGGCACATTATTATCTTCTAGACTCAGTACATTAGCCACAGTTTTTTCTAATGATTTATATCTGTCCTTAGATCTTACCCAGAATGTCATACTATACATTTAGTTGCCATGTCACAGGCTCCTCTGGTCTGTGACAATTCTTAGACTTTCCTTGTTTCTGATGAGCTTTGGCTTTGTTTGTTTTTGGTACTGGAGATCAAATTCACCATCTTGCACTTGCTAGGCAGGTGCTGTGCTGCTGAGCTACATGCCAAGCCCCCATGGTCTTTAGTTTTGAGGAGTACAGGTCCACTGTTTTGAAGAATGTCCCTCAATTTGTATTTGTTGAATTTTTTTCTCTTGTTACAGTGGAGTTACAGGGTTTGGAAGACCATAGACGTGATGTGACATTCTCATCACATCATATCAAAGGTACACACTATCAGCATGACTTATCACAGGAACATTAACCTTGGTCACCTGCCCAAAGCAGTCTTTGCCAGGTTTTTCCATGATCAGGTTTCTGTCCCTGCCTCTCCACCCAACTCTTTCTATAATCCACTCTTGGAAGACTGCTCATTTCCACTTCCTTGGGAGAAGTGTAGCACTATAAATTATATACTTAGGTTTCTTCTATAACGGAAATACAGTTTCCTCCATTTCCTGTTACTCTATCATCTCTGTGAATATGTGCTTATGGATATTTATTTTGTACTTTAGATTAGAATCTTAATACTATACTATCTATTTTGTTACTCAAATTGTCCATGCCTTGGTTGATGGGAACTTTTCCAGTTAATCTCCTGTGCAAAATGCTCTACCATTTTATTTTTGACTGTGTCTTTCCTTTTTGGCATTACAAAATTCTTAAGACTTATCTCATTTTTCTTGCTCTAACCCTTGACTCAGCCATTTCTCCTAGTATCTCAGGACCCTTTCCCCTATCTTTTGGAGAAAAGAGTTAGAAACCAAGATCTGGGCTCTATAAGTGTTAATTGCTACCTGGGTGCCATTGTTTCCGGCCTTTCTCAGGGACATAGTTAGAGAATACATAGACATATGTATACTAATTTGTGTTTACACACATATTTGTAATTATTTATGCATCTACCCATATACATTTACAGTAAACTAAAACTGCATTGATACAGATGTGTCCCACTAGAATCCTTTGCCATATTAATCATTCTAGCTGTTTTCTCTTTCAACAGTGAGAAAACTGGCTCCCAACCACATCTGCCTGCTTATTCTTCCAATCTCATGTGCAGGTTCAACCATTTCTCAACTATGAACCTGCCTCTATGAGAAATTCAGCTCTACCAACTGCAGTACAAGTTTATGTTCATCTATTCTGACAGTGCTCTTACAGTTTTGAGTGGAAATCCTTTTTTTTAAATTGAATTCTTTATTGGTATGTTTTATATACATCTCACAATCACATATAACATTGGGGAATTTATACCAATATATGACACAAGTTAATTCTAATTTTTACCCACACCCCTACCCACCCATACCTCCCCACCCCCTATACACATGCTCTTTTATTTTCTTTCAGAATCATATTTATTCCTTCCCCTCGTTACATTCCCACACCAAATTTCCCATTCTACAAAAACTGTCACACTTTCGCCGGGCATGGTGGCTCATGCCTATAATCCCAGCACTTGGGAGGCAGAGGTAGGAGGATTGCTGAGTTCAAGGCTTGCCTGGGCCCCATAGTGAGCTCAGGGCCAGCCTGAACTGTAAAGTAAGACCTTGTCTCAAAAAAACAAACAAACAAAAAAACTGTCACACTTTCTAGAGCTCATTTACATCTACAGGTGCTCATATCAAAGAGAAGATCTGGTATTTGCCTATCTGTGATTATTTATTTCACTTATTAGTGTGCCCTCCAGGTGTATCCATTTGCACATAAATGAATGAATCTTGTCATTCTTTATGGCAGAATAATACTCCATTTTATTAAAAAACCACATCTTCTTTATCCAGTCTTTGCCCCACCTCTTCCTCTGTATTATTATAAGAAGGTGTGCAAAGTCTCCAGTGGTCTTACAGCATACAATTGGCACTGTTTTATATTATGTCCTCTTATCCTCTGTTACCCGTTGGCATACATGAGGTTCTCGAGATCTATGTGATCTTTATAAATCTGCTAACCCTATGTCATTCTCCTTCTGTCTCCCTATCTCACTGATTTCCCAGGGACCTTTTATCCCCAAAGGGTTCTGGAGGTACATTTACGATCTGCATGTTGTATACACATTGCTGGTTAATTCTAAATTTTGACATATGGACATAGAGGTAACTCATGAATTCAGAATAGAAATTATCAAAACTTTTCATTTCGTTTATGGTGTTCAATACTGATATTGGTACTGGAAATCCATTTTGTCAGTCACTTAAGTCCATCCTTTGTTCTGCCATTCCCTTCGGTGATATTTCTCAACATCTATGATCCAGTTCAAATGCTTTCAGCATCACGGTCTGTATTCCACCCTGGGTCCCCTGACTTTAGGGTTCAGTTTAAGATTTAAATTCCATGGATTAATGTTCACTTTGTGTGTTTTGTTTTGTTTTGAGACAGGGTCTCGCTCTGTAGTTCAGGCTGGCCCTGAGCTCGCTATGTAGCCCAGGCAAGCCTCAAACTCACCAATCCTCCTGTCTCTGCCTCCCGAGTGCTGGGATTACAGGTGTGAGCCACCATGCCCAGTTTTTAACCAACCCTAGCACCATGAAAACACGAGTTCAATACCCCATGGATCTGTTCCACACCCTAAAAATGTTCTTGTGCTTCCCTAGCCAAAGGTTCCCTGCCTCTGAAAGTTGTTGATCTAGTTTCGGTTCCTATATTTTATCCTTTTCCAGAATATCTAACCTGAATGAAATAATACAATATGTAGTCTTTCTAAGCTTTTCTCTTAGCAAATGTGAAATTAATTTAAAATTGACCCATGCTGTTGTTATTTTATTAACAGCTTATTTTATTTCTGAAGAGTCTTCACTGCATGGAAACATTGCAGTTTGTTAATCACTCACCTATTGAAAGATATCTCAGTTGCTTCCAATTTTGAGTGATCACAAAGTAGCTGCAAATATTCATGTGCAGATTTTTGTGTACTTGTTTGTTTGTTTGTTTGTTTGTTTGTTTTGAGACAGGGTCTCGCTTTGTAGTTCAGGCTGGCCCTGAGCTCACTATGGAGCCCAGGCAAGCCACTGCGAACTCAGCAATCCTCTTGTCTCTGTCCCCCGGAGTGCTGGTCTTAACAGGCGTGAGCCACCATGCCCGGCATTGTGGTATTCGGTGTTGATTGTTGGTGGGCGTGAGTCTCCACGCCCAGCATTATAGGTGGTTACCGGGGATCGGACTCAGGACCTTGCGTTTTCAAGGCAGGCGCCGGAACCACTGAGCTAACCCTCCGGCCCTGTGTACTTGTTTTCCAATCACTTGATCAAATACCAAGGAGCACAGCTGCTGTTGATTATGAGAAACTGTCAAACTGTCTTCCAAAATGGCAGTGCCATTGTAAATAATCATTTTAAATTACACAATTTAAATACAACTTCTCTGATCATTCTTTTCCTTCCTGAACTTATAATCAGATCATACTTCACAAGACAGACAACACAGGCCCAGTAGTCAGATCTAAGTTCAAATCCTGACTGTCCTACTTGGAAACTGTGACTGCTGACAAGTTAGTTAACCTCTCAGACTTCATGTTGGAATTTAACTCTTCAGTCACACACAACATGTCACAGGCCAGGTTCTCCAGGAAGCAAATTCTGTGATGATCTGTAGCCTATAGGATGTTTATTAGGGACAGTGCTTGGGGTCAACACTTGGGGAAGAAAAGAGGCAACAAAACTGGGCAGAGGGAGAAGTCCAACTGCACTGGCCCATAGGAGGTGTCCTCTGTGGGACTGAAGTGACTAGATTTGCCACTGGAGATGTATTCTTGAAAAGGCAGCTGAATACTGAAGCAGAGGGGATCTCAGAGATCATCAGATCTTGCTGATGGCTGGAGCAACAAGGCCTTCCTTCAAGATTGTCTGGCTAGCACATTCCTCTATCCCCATCCTCAGGCAGAGTGGAAAGAGCAGTGGGTGAGGCCCAGTGCCCCCTTCCCAGCTATATGACCTGAGGCAAGCATCGCCCTTCTGGAAGCCTCCTCAGTTTACCCAGAGGTATGTGGCTGAGATGGCAAGTCAAAGCAATCTGTGTGTAGCACTTCGCTGTTTACCAACGAGTTTTATATTGCTTAACATCATGATGCCAATAGTGAGCCACAAACACAAGCTCTAGGGCAGGGCTAGGCCAGTGTGGTCTGGGACCAGCTTGCTGCTGGTTCCTGATGGAGCACAGAAATGGAGAGGTTGTTCAGAGACTCTAGAGCTATGTGGCAGAATAGTTTTATGTGTTGAAATTAATAATAAAAGTTATACTGTCTCTTGGCTTTCTTTCTCATTTCTCTAATTTACATTATGTTTTACAAGAGGTTTGGCTCTTAAAAGACTAGAAAAACAAACCAAAACCTAAAACAAAATATGAAAAGCTAATCATCTATCACAGACATTTTGAAAAACATTGGTATAGAGCATTTCCAAATACGGTTTTGTACTATTTTTACTTTTTTAGAGTAAGTGCTTCTTTCTTTTAAATTTTAATTGTTGACATTTTATTGATAAGACCAACATTTTTTTCCTGTTTTTATTTATTTATTTATTTATTTATTTATTTATTTATTTTTGCTTTTTGGAGACAGGGTCTTGCTTTGTAGTTCAGGCTGGCCCTGAGCTCACTATGGTGCCCAGGCAAGCCGCCGCGAACTCAGCAATCCTCCCGTCTCTGCCTCCCGAGTGCTGGGATTACAGGCTTGAGCCACCACGCCCAGCATTATATGTGGTAACCGGGGATCGAACTCAGGTCCTTATGCTTGTGAGGCAGGCGCCGGAACCACTGAGCTAACCCTCCGGCCCTGTTTTTAATTTTTTAAAAGACTCCTTCAGAAGGAGCTGCCTGAAGTAGCCATGGTGGTACATGGCTGTAACCCCAGCACTCTGGGAGGCTGAGGCAGGAAAAGGACAAGTTCAAGTTCAGTTTGAGCAATTTAGTTTAGTGAGACTGTCTCAAAAAGGCAGGGCAGGGCTAGGCTTGTATCTCAGTGGAAACGCCCTGGTTTAATCCTCCAGACCACAAAATGTAGGGAGCTTCCAGAGAACATCTCCCTGACCATCTTTTCTATGATGCAGAATGTAAAAAGCACCCACATCTGCTCTCTGACAGCCCTGCACTTTCAAAGTCTTTCCAAAGCCACTCTTGGTGTTTGTAAAGGAGCAGGGAAGAGCTAGCATTTCTGGAATGATCCTTTCCACATGAAACATTTAGAGGTGATGGAACTGAGGCTCAGGGAGGAGATGTGTTTTTTTCAGGTCACACAGCCAAGCAGGGGTGCGAGCCATGCCTCTGACTGGTGTCAGGCCCTGCCATTTCCTGGCACATCAGAGGCCAAGGTGGAAGCAGCACATCTATATGGTCAGCCATTGTGTTGAGACAGGATTCTAGAAAGTCTCTGACAGGAATTTCATCTCCTATGACAAGGTCATTGTGACTGCCACTTAGGTGAAGCAGGGAGTGTATCCCAGAGGCCCACACACAGCAGTCTCTCAGTCAGCGGATCAGAGGGCTGATGTTGTCTTTTCATAGGATCAAAAGATGATCCCCAGTTTAGCCCATGAAGTCTCTTACTCACGTGACCTGCCCATTGCATACCCCAGCTCACGCACTTTCCAAGGCTCTTCTCAACCTTGGGGAAAATTCCTGATTCTTTTACATTGACTTTTACCAGAGAGTGGGCAAGGAAAGCCAGGGACCTGCTCTACCTCAGCCACCGCTCTATCTCCAGCACCTGAAGCACCACATACAAGGCTCAATAAAAGTTTGCTGAACAAAGATGTGAGCCTCTAGTCTTTCCCTGGAACCACCACACCACGACCACAGCCGTGTGCTGTGCTTTTCCTCACTCAGCAGCCTCCATCGGATGCCATCCCTGCCTCCTTTTGATGTCAAGAAAGTAGTCCCCATGTGAGGCTGAGCCTTGGCTCGTGCCGTGTGGCTGCTACCCCTGTCCTCCTCGCCACCCCTGGCCAGGTCTGTAGAGCTATTGGGTGGGCTGGTCCCCAGCAGGCCCTTTGTCCCCTTTGGTGACGATGTCTGAGAACTTCTCCCCAGATCAAAGGGCAGCCTGACTTCTAGCAGAGACTCCAGCTGTCTCCTCGCTTGAGGACCTCTGACCCCCTCTATCTTGTCTGACAAATGCTGTTGTCCTCTGTTGTGTGTATGCTGGGGAGAGGAGGCTGCCTTCCCCACATGATGGGGAAGTCCCCTGACACAGCGCTGACAGTACCTGCAGGTGTCAGGCCAAGGGTGCTAAATTAACTACTGGACCCTGACGTGTAGGTTCTGACACATTGGTCAGGGAGACCAGAAGCTATATAAGCACCTATAACAAGTGCTCTTTAATCTCTCTGGCTTAGCACAGCGAAAAAGTATCTTTACTGTGTACACAAAGTCCATGAGGGGGGTCTTTCTGCTTAGGCGTCCTCTGTGAAACTAGGCCTCTCTACTCCTCTGTCTTTTGCTGCCAGTGTCTTCAACATGGAGCTTCCAAGTTGTGGGGAAGAGGAGATCTTCCATCAGGTCTCTGTCCTTTCCCTGTTGCCCACCCTAGCACCATCAGGACTAATGGCCACATTGTACTCTACCGTGGCCAGGCTGGGCTGGGAGTCATGGTCATCAGTCCTGCCCTGATATTTGCGCAGCCGGTTACCCCCACTCCACTTACTCAGCTCAGCCCCTGTCCTCCAGGCAAACTGCCTCCTGGAGCAGCATGCAGGGCAGACAGCCCCATCTAGTGTCTGAGGGCCCGTCCTATCACAATGGCAGCCACCTTTCACCCTGTGCCCAGCAGCTCTACCCCCTCAACTGACACCTTGGGATTGCATGTGGGCAGGAACAAGCCTACAAGTAACCAATTTACTCAGGCAGAACTGAGGATGTGTGGTTCAAAGGCCAGATCACAAAAGGCAGGTGGTCTCTCTGTTGGTTCCCCTTTTCTGGGAGGAGCCACGTCAATGGCAGTCCCACAGAGAATCCCACCTTGCAAGGAACAGAAGCTTCCTGTCATCAGCTGCATGGGCGAGTATGGACATGGGCCGCCAGCCTCAGTTGCCAAGAGCCCAGCTGCCATTCATGAGGACCCTGAGCCACAGCACCGGCTCAGTCTCTCCCCGATTCCCAGCCCTCAGGAACTGTGAGGTAGTGTTTGTCGGTTAAAGCAGCTAAGTTTGGCATGGTCTATTATACACAGCAAAAGCTAACAAATTTAGTCACTTCCAAAAGCAAGGTCAACGTCCTCTCAGCATGGACTGGATAGAGAACACTGTTGTGTAAGAATTGATTTATTCAGCCAACCCTCATTACCAAGGTATACACTGAGGTACAGCAGATCCTTTGCAGTGGTGACAGCAGCAGGATATGGTCTTGGTTCCCAACCCACTGGGAGACAGTGAGTCCACCCACTCATTAGTGACCATGATTCTTTCACCCCCCAAAGCCAGTCCCAAAGGGGGGTATTAAGTCTGAGAGGGCAGAATCAGAGGATGGGGGAGGGGCCGAAGTCTGCAAAGACAGTGATCTCTGGGAGTAAGTGACACTGACAAGGTCAAGAGAAATGTTCAGAAGAAAGGTAAGAGGCTGGACCAGGACCAGTGTGCACCCAGGCAATGCTGGAGTGGTGGGCGGCAGGGAGGGGCCCCGGGAGACGGGGCTGACTGGGGCTGGGGCAGGTAGTAAAGGTCCTAGAACCCCGGGTCTGAGCAGGAGTTTGCGTATTGTCTCCAGGCACTTGAGACCATCCTAGGAAACTGGGCTCTGAGAGAGAGGGCACAGGAACTGTTTGTGGCTCGGCAGGCAGGTGTGCCCAGAGCAGAGCATAGTGTTTCTCCATAGTGACTTCCTAGGGTGCTGAGGCCTTATGACAGAGAAGGGAGAGGCTGGGGAAGTCAGAGAAAAACTTGTCACCCATGGGCCAGAGGATTAGCTCAGTGGTTCCGGCGCCTGCCTCACAAGCGCAAGGTCCTGAGTTCGATCCCCCCTAACCACATACAGTGCTGGGCGTGGGGACTCACACCCACCAGCAATCAATACCATATACCACAGTGCCAGGTGTGGTGGCTCATGCCTGTAATCCCAGCACTCGGGAGGCAGAGACAGGAGGATTGCTGAGTTCCAGGCTTGCCTGGACTATATAGTGAGCTCAGGGCCAGCCTGAACTACAAAGCGAGACCCTGTCTAAAAAAAAAAAAAAACAACTTGTCACCCAGGAACCTTTGGGAAGGCTCCTTGAGTGATTGAATCAGTCCTGACTGAAGAGGAGGAGTCAGCCAGGGAAGGGAAGGTAACAGGTGGGGAAAATGATATTCTAGGCCCAAAGAAAGGCATGGGAAGGGCTCAGAGAGGGAATGAAACTGACAGAAAGGACTTCAGATGGTCTCTATGAGGGGGCAGAGGGTAATGGAGGAAGAGACACAAAGACAGAGGAAATGGGCCAGGTGGGGGGGTGGCAAATGGCAGGCTAAGTAGCTCTGAGGTCATCTCATCTGTCTACCCCAGACTCCTCGGAACCACTATCTGCCTGGCTATGCCATGTTCTTTGTGCCAGGAGCTACCTAAAGCCACAGATGTCCTTTTTTCAAGCAAAGTGGACTGAACAAGATGAGGTGTGCATGTTCCTGGCTCTTTCCTGCAGGGTCATCTGAAGCTACCTGTGCCCTGCACCAAGGGTAGCCCCAGGCATGACTATCTTGGTTCAGGTGCCTGCTGCCTCTGCTGACCCTGCCCTACTCGGGCACTGCTGCCACCACTCTGCCTTATGGTACCATTCTTAGTGGTTTTCTGTGCCCTACACACACCTCTACAAGCTTTTTTTTTATTACACCCTCTCACATTATCTTATGGATGCTCCTGGGATTGGGCGCAACACAAAGCCTAGCCTAGAAGCAGAAGGACTTGGAGCAGGGGAAGGACACAGGTAGGAGTGTTTTAGGCAACTCACCATGGCTGCATGTGGGGATGGATGGAATGTACTCGTTGGCTGTCTCACCACTGAGACAAAACTAAAACTCACAGTGTAAAAGGAGGAGAGGTTCAATGTGCTCATGGTTTCCTTCTGTGGGCATCTGGCCCCAGGACAGAGATGTATGGAGGAAGGGCACGGTGAAGCAGAAATGCTTAGTTCATGGTGACCAGGAAGCACAGTAGGGGAAGAACATCAGAGCAGAAGGGGGAAGGGATCACACAGGTCCCAAGGCCATGCCTTCAAGATCCACCTAGGCCCACCAAGAAGTGGATCCCAAAGCCAGTCAGTCCCCCTAACTGCCACACCTGAGAACAGTGACACAGGACAGAATAGAGAGGGGAGGCAGAGATTGGGCCCTTGGTTTACATGGGCTTTCCTGTGGCCACATAGGGAATTCTAGTATGTGTATATGTTTTTAAAGTTTTTTTTTTACAGTTTTTAAAGCTTTGATATTGTTTGCGAAGTATCCATCAGAACCTTCCAAGCATCTCCCCCCTTTTGTAAGATGACATTGGTTTTCTTCTGATTCTCAGGTGGAATCAATTCCTCCACCCTGGCCTCGTGATTCACTTTGATCAACAGACCATGGTGGAAGTGATGCTATGTAAGCAGTATGGCTGTGGACTTGAGTCTGTGCAGCTTGGCTCTCATTCTTTTGGAGTCCAGCCACCACTGAATGCTGAAAGGCAGGTAAGGATAGAGACAGGCCCAGTGTTCCCCACATGCAAAGGAGAGCCTGTCCTCCCCAGCTATCCCAGCCCCCACTGATCCACTGGCCAAATACAGTTGCTCAAGCAAGACCTGAGAAGACTCTTCCCTCTCAGGGAACACCCAGAACCATGAGAAGTAATTATCTTCAGACAGTCAGCTTGGGAGAGGTGATGACATACAGTAGGTAACTACCATGGGCCACTACTCATTTCTTTTGCGACCTTTGCCCTTCCTTCAAGGCCCTGCCCATGGCTACTTCCTCCAAATTTCCCCTAGACAGGAAGTCATTGCTCCCTTTTTCAAACTCTACTGATCTTTCTTCCTGTTCCTCCTGTGACCCTTACACTTCAATGTCCAATAACACAATGCCAGGTACCTCCTTGAGACACTGGACATACATGTCACCCAGCTTCTAATTTACATACAGTGGGCAGCATTCCATAAAGGACATGGAATGACTCAGGAACTATTCAAAACACTTTGGGGAAATCTAATAATACATCTGTCAGATGACAAAATTCAGGTAGAGGCAATGTGATTTGCTAGGGATCACTGAAAATAAACAAAGATAGGATGTGAAGCCAACTCAGTACTTCTCCGGATCCCCCTCTCCCAGGTATTAGTGAGATCTACACATCACTAGAGGGTGTTAATGTCCTCTGAGAGACTAATGCATTCATAGGTGGAGCTTTGGAAGGTGACTGGATTACGGGGTCTTAGAATCGATTTGCTCTTAGGAGCTGGGGCCTCTCTGAAGAAGCAGGTCACTGGGCTGTGGTCTGGAATGGCTTCCTGGCTCTTCCTTTAACTCTCTTTTTCTCCTGTCTACCATGCCATACGCCAAAATAAACTTTTCTTCCTTTTAGTGGAACCAGATATTTTGTCCCAGCAATTAAAAAAAGTAACCAAGACAAAGGGAGGGTGAGTTAAGCACCCAGGCTCATCCTTTACTGTTCACACGTGTGCCTAATGCAAGAATCCAGAACTCTCCTGGTCAGCGTGTCACGCGCCTCATACACAACTCCCATCTGTTTCTCATTCTCTGTGCTGGTCTCCCTACACTCAAACCTTAGGGTGATGGATGGATCAGGAAGGACGAGATCAATGTGATTGCAGGCCAGTCTCATCCAGCTTCAGGGAAAGTGAGTCAGGGCCACAGGAGGTCAAAGCTGAGGCTTCTGCCAGCCACCTTCTTAGGGTCAGTAAGAAGGAAGGGAACTAAAACTGAATCCTTTCACTCACTGAACTAGCATTTACAGAACCCCCACTTGTGTCCAGGTCCGGGGCTGAAGTTACTGCACATGAGAAAGAGGCGCCCTCATGGAGCTCTTGGTCTGTGTGATGTCAGAGCTGAGAGGCTGCGTTCATCTCGTCAGCTGAGTAAACTGAGGAGCAGAGGAAGGAGAAAGAGGTCTAACCACAGTCCTGTCCCTTCACAGTTCAGAAGACCCAGAAACACAAAGGTGCCCAGGGTAAGTGTAGGACTAACTGGCTGCCCCTCATTTTCCACCCTGGAGAGAAAGGGACATTCAGGGTGCAGGATGAGGACAAAGGGGAAAAGGGTGGCTGGTGGTTTCCTTGGTGCTGTCACTCAAAGATGGGAGAAGAAAAACGTCATTGCTCTTTTTCCCATTTTTCGCTTTTGTAATTTTTGAGTGATATCACAACAGAGGACAGGCCTCACAAATCACCCTCTTCCACCCCTGTGCAGCATTTCACAGAGGGAGACTTGCAGAGTCTCCTTTTGCTGCAAGAGTGCAGGCCACAGGGGGCAGAGCCTGGTCTTCTCGGCTGACAGTGGTGGTTGGACTGGCAGGAGTCTGGGCCGCTCCTCACATGCTCCTGAATGCTGGCCCTGCCCTTCGGGTAACCCTTCCTCCAGCTAGAAGCGCTCAGCGGAACTCCAAGTGTTGGTCAGCGGGGATGTTGAACTTGAGTTTATGGGCCTCAAAGAGGTTGCACAGCTCCTTGATGTAGCGCTGGTGTAGCTGGTTCACCTCCTCCTCCGAAGGCTGCAGAGTCTTCTGCACCTCGATGGGCTTCCCCACTGCAAGGCACAGAGGTGGGCGGAGTCCAAAGTGGGAACCACAGGGTTCACAGGAGCCCTTAAAGCAGATCATTCTGCAGGGAAGGGCTCTTACTGCCATCTCTTCCGATCCTAATTTCAGGCGATACATTCTGAGGTGTTGGGAGAACTCTCAGATTCTGTTATGATACATCAACAACCAGCGTTCAGTGCGTCAGGCAGTGTGCTGGGCTCTTAACATGTGCTCTCTCCTGAAATCCTACGGGGACAAAACCTGTCACTATTCCTATTTGATTGGTGAGGCAATGAGGGTCAGAGAACAGAGAAGTTAAGTGACTTGTTTCTGGTCTCATAGCCAGGAAGAAGCTATAGCAGATAGCTACGGCAATCCTGCAGACGTGCTCTTGGCCTCTAGGCTCCCCGATTCTGGGGTGCACAATTGGCAGCACCTGTACTTCTAGGCTGAGGGAGGCTCACGGCACAGACTGGCTCCTCTTCACCCACTGCTCTGCACCCTGACCTGCAAACCCCTCCCCCAAGTCATACAGGGACCCGATAAAGCCCTAACCTCCTTCCTCTGCTTCTGCCTGGCTGGCAAGGCAGCTCTCAGGCTCTTTTTCAGATACACTCTGAAGGCAGCAGCAGGATTAAAATTCATGAAACATGGCCACGTCCGTGACACGGGGAAGGCCATGATATAGGGCACTGTGAAGTCTGTCCTCAACTAACAAATAAATGGATGGAAGGAGATGAGGCGAATGGACTTTTTGCTACAAGCTTTGTCAGAGAAACCTAGTTGGAATCCAAGAAGAGAGAAAAAAAGGAGTCCAAATAATGAAAAAGATGGTATTAAGTCTACGCGTTAGATAAAACTCAGGTTCATCAGCACAGGCAGATCCCTCAGGCTTCAATTCAGAGCCTACTGATCGCAAGTCTGTACACAGTGATCACATACTTCCAGTGCCCTTCCCTGGTGTCCACCCTCTCCAGTATGCCTCAAGAGATCCACTGACTCAGAACTAAATCTACCTTCTCTGACATAGTAAGAGGTCAGAGCTAGATTCAAACTTTAACCTTGTTACCCAAAGGCAGTGGGATCTTCTGGAAGTTATGTAACTTCTCTGAGCCTCAGGTCACCGTCAGTGAAGTAGTAATTAAGAATAATAGAATAATGATGAAACAAATAACAATTCTTGCCTCAAAGATTGCTAGAATAAACTCATGCATTACACATAAGACACCTGGTGTAGTACCAGGTATGTGTCAGGGGCTCAGCAATCAGTGTTATTGATTGTTCTTTCTGTCTGTTACAGCTGTTATCTGAGTCTTCCTTAGAGTGATCTGCTCTCTGTGTACATGTGTGTACACATGCATGTGGCGGCATGTGCATGCACACACATACTTCCCATTTTAGTCCTGGAGCCCCATGAAGATAGCGATGTATGTCCCGTTGCACCTCAGAGCCCAAGGCCTTGTCCCTGTTCCCTCTGCCTCCTGGGCCTGGTCTCAGCTTACCTATGGTGGTGATAGGGTGGCGGTAGGGCATCAAACCAAAGCTGTACTGGAAGATACCACGGCCATGGAAAAGTGGGAGGGAGACGCCCATGATCTTCTGCAGCTGATTCTGGACACGACGCAACCAGGAGCCAGAAAAGTTCTGAACCTGGTTGAACAGGTCATTCTCCCCAAAGGAGAAGATCGGCACCAGAGCTGCCCTAGGTGCGGGGGAACAGAGAGGGTGTAAGCTGCAAGGTCACCCAGCTTCCTGCAGGAACTCAGTGACCAGGAACTGGAGCAGACGATGGAACCTGGGCTGGAAGCAGGAGGCCTGGTTTATCTTCCAGACTTGCCACAGTCCCAGCTGGGGTGCCCTGCAGGCCTACAACTTCGCACTTGCATTGTGACAGTAGCCCAGAGTGCTGCAGCGCATCCTCCCAGGGGTAAGACACCCGAATGTTTCTCCTAGAAAAATCTCTCACCCTAGCCGGCTCACTTTGCTCACTTGAAAGTGGGAGAATGCCTCTGCCATATGCCCTCGACCCCATCTCTCCAGGTCCTGTTAGTCTCAACTCTTGTGCCAGTTTCGGGGAGTATGTCCATTCCCAACAAGTCCCATTGCTCACCGAGTTTTCCTTATGGAAATTTCTCTAAGTTTTTGGGCATGAAACACCAAAATATAATCTTCATCGCAAACGGACCGAGTCTCCCGGCCACAGTAGGATCTGTGTTAGTCTTTGCTATTTTCCCACTAAAATCTAATCCTTGCCAATTTCCACATGAGCCCAGCGTGCTGTCCCCAGAGGCACTGTACCCATGGGTCAGGGCGAGCCTGACGAAGCCCTTGCGATTCCTCAGTAGCAGCGTGTAGGCTCCAGGCCTGGCATCCAGGGCCTCTTGAGCTCCCCCGACGATGATGGCCAACAGGTTCCCCTGGCCCTTCTTGCTCAGAATGTGAACAGCACTCTCCTTGTCTGCTGTGACCAGGCCTGGGGGAGAATATGAGTGAGAAGGCAAGACTGTGTAGGGAGGTGTGGCCCGAGGAGACCAGGATAACAAAGGCCTGCTGTCCTCCACGGCGCCCCACTTCGGGCAGGAGTCCTCCGACTCCCTCACCGGACTCAGAGCCCAGCACAGCGCTGCCGGGGTCCTTCTTTGGCTCCAGCCTGCTTCTGGACATGCTTCTGGAAGAACTACAGCACTGCTGGCAACCCTTCTTCTTAAAACGCCTCCCTACATGCGCCACCAGCCCCATCTTCCTGAGCTTCCCGGGTGGGGAGACTCACCTGAGGACATGATGTAATCCCGGAAGAAGGGGGCCCGGAACCACAAGTTCAGCATCATCAGATGGGGGCGGATGCCAGGGAAGAGCGAAGAGAAGCCTGTGCTCTCCGTACACAGGCTGAGGAAGGCTCCGGCCGCCAGGACCCCATGGGGGTGGAAGCCCGCAATGTAGTTCCGGGAGGGGTCCAGCTCGGCAGTCTTGACCAGCTGCAGGGACAGCAATCTGGTGAAGCAGACCAGGGGCTGCGTGCCAAGCCTGACTGCCTCTCACCGCACCTGACAAGGTACTCACCGCTCTGAGCCTCGGGGTCTTCATCCTTCTGTCCAATCACCCTGGGTTCTTACGGAGGTGGTGATACCATGGGCTGGCTGTCTCACAGACTTGATACTGGCTTTGGGCAAATTGTTTCCCTCTCAGGCTTCTCTTCTATGAAATGGGAACATTTGGCCCTTTCCCTGTTCTCTCCCAGAGAAACCTGGAGTTACTGAGACTATCAGATGGGATAGAATCAAAGGATCCCTGTGACAGCTACTGTACGCAAAAAGCCCCATTTTCACGACACTCAATGTGAGACAAAGTGGCCCTTCACACAGGGAATGAGCCCGGACAGCCGTCACACGTGGATTCTGCACAGTACCGCCCTGTACCCTTCAGGACTTGCTTGGCAGCAATCTGCCCTCCCAGAACAGACCCTCTCCACCCTCTCTTCTCTTTCCACCTGCCCTGGCTCGGTCAGGCCTGCAGCATGGAGGAGGAGCAGTGTCCACAGGAAAGCGAGAGAGCGCTTGTCAGCAGCAGCTTCCAGGTGACGTGGGGCGTGGAGGAAGCAGGCAGAACTGGGTGAAGGGATACTTCTTGCACAGGCTGTGTGAGCTCACCGCTGCACTGGCTCTTGCTGCAGACCTTGATTCACACGCAGCTGAGTTCCTCCCACCATGCATCAAAACCATGAGCTCACCTCTTCAGTGTCCTGCACTCTGGGAGCCACAGCCATCAGAGCAGAGAGGGTCTTAGGGTCCCTGGCCTAAGCCCCAATCCCTGGGCGTCCAGCTTGCTGACAGGACCACCAGGGCCTGCAGTCTACACTCCCTTAGGCCCAGAGGCAGCCTGTTCACTCAGGCTCAGCTCTGCCAAGGTGAAAGTTCTTCCTCTGCCTCCCCATGAAAGGACAAGCCTCTTCCCTTCATGCAGTGGGGATTAGTTAGATATGGAAATAAAGAGATCTCTGATTTTTCTCACTGGGAAAGGTACTGCACAGGAACCCATCTTGGTGTTTAAAAACATATCTTGGTCAATGCACTGGAACACTTGATTATAAATTTCCATTTTCTGCTAGTGAGAGAGAAGTTTGTATCTCCACAAAAGATAATTTGAATACATGTGTCTTAAAAGTAAAATGATTGTTTTAGTCCAGTAATTCCTTTCCTGAGGAATTTAGCCTACAGAAATTCTTATATTCATGCAAAATGACATCTGAACAATGTCATTAATAGAAGAACCATCTTTTTTTTTTTTTTGAGACAGGGTCTCGCTTTGTAGTTCAGGCTGGCCCTGAGTTTACTATGTAGCTTGAACTCAGCAATCCTCCTGCCTCTGCCTCCCAAGTAGAAGCGCCATCTTTTGGTGACATAAAAATCATCACTCCCTCTACTGTCCCTCAACAAGGCCTGTGCAGACAAACTAGGAAACAGCACACCGTGAACCACTGCAGCCCTAGAGGGGATGAAGCACTTGTCTGGTCCTTAGGGGAAAAGACAGCCACACAGTGTGGTAGGTGAAAAGGCGAGGGGTGGACAGTACGTGCGGACTGTCCCAAGGACGGGAAAGGGAAACTGCATTTGCTTGCAGGTGGGTTCGCCAAACACTGGTAATCAGTTGCCTGCAAGGACAAGAACTAGGAGTTGGATATAAAACATGGTAGGACTTTTCATACGGACCATTATGCCCCTGTTTTGATTCCCAACAATAAAATATTACTACTTTAAATAAACAAGAGAACATAGAAATGAATGGATGAACATTGTACCCTTAGTAAAGAAAGCATGTGTGTGTAGAGAAATTCGCTGGTAGGTATGGGAACCTGTGTCTAAGCAAGGGGGCCAGTACTGGCACAGGTATGTTCATGCACGTGTCCAAGTGTGTGCATTGTGTACACCTCATAGGACTCGGTCTCTACACATATCCTTGTACACTAACCTCTTCCACCTGTCCCCCACTCCCAAGTCTACCATGCCATGACTGTGGAGATAGAAACATGGAGATAGAAACATGGCTGAGTCTCCCCTACAGACCTGGGACAGAGGAGATGCCCTGGACGAGCAGAAAAGGACAGAAGGAGCACAGAGGAGGCTCACGCAGCCCACGCTGTCTTGCCCTGCCATGCCACTGAGGTTCTACCGGGAGGAGAAAGAACCCTGCGCTGCGGGTCAGGAGATTTGTGGTGCTGGCTCATCACAGGACTTTGCCAGGCCCTACCCCTCTCCACGGTCAGACGTCCCTCTGTTCTGTAGGACAGTGGTAAGGCTTCCCTGGCAGAGTCGCTTCAGTGCCCAGAGGAGTGACTAGGTGGAGGCCTTGTTCCCCCAGCGCCTGAGGCCAACGGAGGCAACAGCCAGATTGCTAGGCTCTGGGGACTGCTGTTTTTAAAATGGATATCATTTATAAACCATAAATTCATGCTTTTAAAATGCACAATTCAATCCATCTTTAAGAAGACTATGGCGTTTTGTGGTTCCAACATGGCAGAGCTTACAGCAGAGGTTCAAGGCTCCAACAAGGCTTTCAGCAAGGGATTTATCAAAGATGTTTAGGAAGACCCCCTCACAGTTATTTTTGAAAGTAATTGGCAAACAAATGCCAGGTTCCATTTAATGAAGTTAAACTACCACCACCTGATATTTAAAAAGAAATTAGTGAAGGAGATGAAATAGAGGTATATTCAAGAGCAAATGGCCAAGAACTATGTGGGTAGTGGTCAGCTAAAGTTTGAATGATAAAAAGAATTTTATGTCACTGAATATATTACTTTGATGCCAGTTAGAATGAAATAGTCACATTTAAATGACTTCAGCTTGTTAATAAAAACAGCTGTCAAAAATATCTTCTTTAAGGCCAGATATTTAGCTTAGTGGTTCTGGTGTCTGCCTGTAAAGTGCAAGGTGCTGAGTTTCATCCTTGGTACCACACACCACAGTGCCAGGCATAGTGGTTCACACCTACAATCCCAGCACCCAGGAGGCAGAGGCAGGAGAATTGCTATGAGTTTGAAGCTTGCCTGGGCTACATAGTGAGTTCAGTGCCAGCCTGAACTACAAAGTGAGACCCTGTCTCAAAAACAATTTTAAAAGGGCAGGGGATTTAACTCAAGTGGTACCATGCCAACCTTGGACATACAACGGCCTGAGTTCGATCCCCGGCACCACCAAAAAATAATTAATTAATTTTAAAACTTAAAACTAATAATAATATTTTCTTTAAATGCACAGTGGATGTTTCTGAGCATTTGAGAGAGGCATGTGCTAGTGAAAATGCACATAAAATTTTTTAAAAAGCAGTAAGAGCATGCAGAATATTTTACCATTTAGAAACCACACAGCTAATGATACTCTCTCTAGGGAAGTAACTGTGATGAAAGTATTTTAAGTGCAATGAATTTGCGAAGTATTTGTACAGAGTTGACACACATGTCCAGAAATGAAAAGGCCACTAAACACTAAGAATGCACAAAAGAACTTGCAGTAGCTTTTCATGAGGAATTTGGTGTGAGAGAAGATTGAATGACCCAAGGAACAGGAACACATAGTAGTAATATACTCCAAGCTAGAAAGGTTCCTGGCATTACTGCCATTGAGCTAGATGAAGATACCAGAACATTTAGAATCTATAGAGAGTACTATCACTGTAAAAACAAAAACAAAAAACAGGATAGTGGCTTCTTGGAATTTGTGGAAGATTTTATTCAGGTTCCTAAGTATCTTGTCTGCAAAGTAACTGGGGAAAAAACGACAAAGTTATTCAAGAAACAGTGGACAAACTGGGTGTTGTTCAGATGAAACTTGAAAGAGACAATAAAAATAAACTACCTAGAGGGCAGGATGGTTCCATTTGTATTTGCTGGAACTAATGAAAGCAGTGGGAATCTGCAAGTGCTTTTAGATATTATAGAGCTTATCTAAAGGAGGTAGAACAGCAAGAATGGAATGCAAACAGCTACAACAGACCGGCTCTAGGTCTCTCAGCGGAAGAAGCAAAGGTCGTCAGGGCCCTAATTACACCACGGGGTATGGTACAAATTCTGATCTAACTGCTCTGAAACACAGTCTGAATATAAAGATTCACAGGCAAGAAAAGATGAAAGAGTCAACCTCAGCATGACAGCCGGAGACGCCCAGGAGGAAGAGGAAGAAATGTTTCGGGGGGTTGGTATCAAGATGGATCTCAACCTCGTGGTAGTGAATCATCCATCAGTTCTGGTAATCTTTTATATACTATGTCAGCATCCATTTTTGTAAAGCACTTAATTGTAAGAAAGGTAATCTATCTTCCCAAGGCAGCCCTATGTATAAGCTTATCCAGCTCCAAATGCCAATGTGCCAAGGCTGAGAGTGCCATCAGGAGGAGGGCTGGGAGAGGAGGGCAGGCAGAGGGGTGGAATGGTGTCCTGTACTGCCCCGTGTCTGGCTGTCGCGGTGACTATCATGGTGAGGGAGCCTTTCCTGACCCTTGGTCATAGACCCGCTCACAGACCTCTGTCCCTCGGGCCCAAGGCCGTGGCCTGTGTAGATAGTGTTTGCTCTGGATGATGAAACCTTCCAGCGAGGGACACCCAGCACATGGGCCATCTGTGGCCTGCAGTAGGAACAGCTCCCCCGACCCAAAGCCTTGCCTAACATCACCATTTGCTCTTTAGGAAGCTCACAGGATGACTTTAGAGAAACCGTTTCCTAATTTGGCTCGAAATCCCACCACTAGAAGTTAATTCATAAAGTCACAGTGAGAACTGGTGGAAGCTCAGGAATTACCACAGGACGGCCATATGAGAGTCACAGGAGAGTGGAAGGGCTGTGAATGCTGGGAACTCAGCAGAGCTGGGGCCACCAACCTTCTGCTTAGCCCACGGGGCTGCAGGGGCTGTGCTGTAAGGATGTGTGCAAATGAGAGAGAAAGTGACCTGGGAGGTCTGCGGCAAAGGAGTCTGCAGACAACGGCCTCTCCTTCCTGCAGGCGATGTGCTCGGGACCGACAATGCCACAGTGAGCAGCGGCTGGCCCTCTGCTGGCCAGGCATGGTACTGCTCCCTCTTGGCAGAGATGTCGCCAAGGGTGCACAACAAACCGGATAATCATGCACATGGTTTCTGCAAAACAAGTCCAACATCCCAACAGCGTAAACGGTCCCAAAGCTGAGTAGCTTGCTTAAGGGCCAGCCCTGCAGCCAGAAAAGCCCCTGTTGTGGATGCAGCTGATAGTGCCCTTCCGACACAACGCTACACTTTCCCAGGGGACCCCTGACTGTCCTGGCACAGAATGGAGAGGCATGGGATGGAGAAATGAGAAGCAGGGAAGGGAGTTCAGAGGTCCAGGGGTGGGGACAGGGACTCTGCCCGACACACCCCTAGCTGCTCTTAGGACCCAGCAAGGCCTGACTTGTCTTTAGCTGGCAAGACCCAGGCTGGGGCCCTGTGGAGGGAGCACATCTGAGGGGGCAGGGCAAACGGAACCAGGTGTGTTCTGCCCTCTGGCACCTGTGACCCCTCCAGCCCATTCCCAGGCTCCGCCCTTCCCACTTGGCCTTTGCCCCAAGCCCTATTCACTGGGTTGCTAAGGGCTACAGTTGTCACCCAGATCTTGCTAGCCCTTGAGAGGACCTATGTGAAGAGCCTTTCTACATAAATTTGGGGGGAAAAAAAATCACTTCATAATTAAAGTGTGACTATCACTGTTTAAGGCCCAATGTCACTTTGCTTGCTAAACAGCAATGGCAGGTGGAAATAAGACTCCAGATCCCTAAAATAAGCTGAGGCCTCAGTGACACTGTGACGCTCAAGGCAAGTGTATAATAGCCAAAGACATCCAAATTCTTTAAGAGCAAAGGAGCAGTAAAAGCAGAGAGAAAGGTTTCACCTGAGGGACCAAGCCTTTGATTAGCCTGCTACCTTAGCCCACCTACTGCTGAAGCATGCTCTCCTTACTGCCCTCAGCAACATAAGATCCTTATCAACATGAAGTCTTCATCAACATAGGATTTCCACTCTCTCCAGTTACTGTGTGTATTCATTTAATAACGCCTGGCTTAAAGTGTCTTTGTCTTTGCCTGTCTGAGGCACAGACCTCCGAGCACCCCGGCACCCCATGTACTTGGAAATTGCACGAGTCCCTGTTGTCTTTTTTTTTTTTTTTTTTTGAGACAGGGTCTCGCTTTGTAGTTCAGGCTGGCCCTGAGCTCACTGTGTAGCCCAGGCAAGCCTCAAACTCAGTAATCCTCCTGTCTCTGCCTCCCTAGTGCTGGGATGACAGGCGTGAGCCACCACGCCCAGCACCTATTATCTTTTTTTGTTGAGCCCTCACTGTCCCCCTTTGTGGGCAGTCAGAGGACTGATTGCTCCCGATAGAGCCAGGGCTCTCAGGAGGAAACAAAGCAAGATCACTGACTTTGCTACCAAGTCCCTATGACTCAGGCAGTCACTTAACCTCTGTGAACCCATTTCTCTCCCCTCTCCCCTGCTGGGACCTAATTCCTGGAGAGGCAGGAAGACGTGGGGTTCCTGCAGGTTGAGAGAAGCCAGCAGAGATGAAGCTCAGAGCAGCAGGCTTTTGGTCCCCAGAGTCTCCTCAACCCACAGCCAGGCTCAGGGCTCCCCAGGACTGGTAAGTACTTTTCCTTCTTTGTCTTGGTGAATAAATGGCATCCAAGCAGCAGTGTGCCGTCATCTCTGTTTTACACCTCACAAAACAGATCCAGACAGTGTAACTCGCCCAAGGTCACACAGCTGCTATGTGGCAGTCCTGAGATCGGAAGCTAGTGTGTCTGATTCCAGAGGCCACATTTCACACTTTTCCTCTCACCTATTTCCAAAGAAAGACCCTGCCTGGCCCCTCCTGTGTCCCCAGTGTCTTTCCATCTTACCCCATCTGTCCAACAAAACCTTTGCTGCCTGGATTAAATCAGGGTTTGGACGTCTTGGCTCAGCTACAGAGCCTGTCACTCAGATCTAAGGATCTGGTCCACTCAGACCCAAGCTTTGAGTTCAGGGCCTGGCAGTGTGGTGAGCCACAGGCCTGAGGTCCAAGGACGCTCACAGTAAGAGGGTAAGTCTGCAATCCGGATCCCCAGGGGTCTTGCCCATTAATGCACAGTAGCCAGAGGTAGGGACAGGACAGAGCCTGACAACAGACCTTGACTCTGTCCCCCCAACCCTTAGCTGTGCCAATGCGGACTTTAATGTTTGCTGGACAACTTGCTATGAGACCCTAGCCCACCCGTGTCCTATTCTGGGTATCAGCCTCTTCATGTGAAGAATGTAATTATGGACTAAATGGTCTCTTACAACCTGCAGTTTATTACCTTGACTCTAAACCTGGGTACTGATGGGTTTGCACCTTTAAGACACACAAGTAGGCTACAACACACTCACAGAGCTCGTTCAAATCCTCTCATCAGCCCCACATTCGGGTAACTGGGAAGCCACGGCCAGGGACAAGCTGGACCCACATGCTGAGGGAACCCCAGGCTCCTGCCTCCCAGCCTCCTGCTCTGCTCACCACATGTTGGGCCACATGTCCCATGGAGATGTGAAGTTCTGGGACCCTGACTCCACAGTGTCCAGCCCTTCACCCCACACCAAACTAACCCAGTGCTCACCGAGGCCGGGAAATAGTCCTTCATGTAATTCCATATGGCCCAGCGCCTGAAGGCCTCTATGCGCCTTCCCCCCTGCCGCGGCTTGTCTCGGTCCAGGAACCACCAGGAGGCATACAGGACAGCCAAGAGCCAGAACCTGGTGAACAGGAGGCCCACGAAGACTGCGATGCAAATCTGGCCTGGGGGGGGGGGGAGCGAAACATCAGGGAGCCGGGTCTGTGAGGAAGCCAGTGAGACTCTGGCAGCATTGACCTGTCCGGTCCTCAAGCCCAGGAAGACCAGCTTTATTCCTATGCCTCGTTCACAAAGGCGACGGGTGCTGAGAGGGACCACACCCAGCCCAGCATCACCCTGGAGCACGGAGTGAGTGGGCTCATTTCCAAAGGCGTGCCCCACCCCGCTGCACCTGACCGCCTGACTCACGCCCACACCCCCCAGGCCTCTCTCCAGGTCAGGTGGTCTGCAAGCACCTGGTGCCCAGTAGGGACAAGGACTAACTCTCCTAGTTCCCAGCTCTGGGACTCAGAGAGAGGAGACCTTTTCCTGCCCAGCTCCACCTCATCCCACTAAAGATAAGACCAGCTGGGTCCCCTTTCCATTCAAGCCCTCCATGGCTTTCTCATGACCTCATGGCATAGCCCCAACCGCTCAGCTGGCATCAGACTCCCCATGGCTGTCCTGTCCCCTCCTGCTCTTGCTCCCTTCTCCCACATCCACTCCCAAAGCTCTGGCCATGTGCAAGCGATCAGAACTCAAACTTTAGACCACAGAGCTCCACTGCCTTTGCCTGGTGAAGGAAGGAGGAAGGAGGCAGGCAGAGGTCAGGCCCTGGCCAGCCTGTAGGTGCCGCAGCGCCAGGCCCAGGTCCTCTCTGATCCTTGCTGCAAGTGAATCCTGTTTCGTGTCGGGCCTAACAGTCTGTGGGTCATACCTAACCTGATGCCAGTAGTGTTATTATTCCCAGAGAATGTCACTCTCCCCATGTTATTCACTGCACTCATTTTTCCACTTCATTTTTCTGCCCAAGGGACTGGGGATTAATCCTGGGGCCTTGGGCACGCTAGGCAGGCACTTTATCAGTGAGCCGCACCCCCATCTGCTGCATGCATCTTCTTAAACAAGGCCAGCTTCTGGTTGTATAGTCCACTTGGAAGTAGGAAGGACTGGGCCTGGCAGCCTTCCCAAGAAGGTGACTTTTGACTTGATTTGAAGAGTAGTACAGGCTCAGAAGTGAGCAGATATAGATTGGGGCCCACAAACACTTGCTGTGCATGGAGCATCTACAAGGGGCCAAATGCTAGTAGTCCAGTGGGTACCAGCGTGAAGCCAACTTTCCAGTGTTGTGTCTGGGACATTCAGTTTCTATTTTGCTTTAAAAATTTTTATTCTGGTGAAATACTTGTGAAATAAATTTAACGTTTTAACTATTTTACAATACACAGTTCAGGGACATTAAGTGCATTCATAGTTTGTGCAATTGACACCACTATCAACCATTTTTAATTATCCCAAAGTGAAACTCTTTACTCATTAAATAGCAACTCTTCACTACCTCAAATCTCTGAGAACCACCATTCTACTCTCTTTGTTACTACCCTTGATTCCTCCTAAGACTAGGATCATGCAGTCTGTTTTTTCTAGTTTGTTTTTTTTTTTGAGACAGGGTCTCACTTTGTAGTTCAGGCTGGCTCTGAGCTCACTATGTAGCCCAGGCAAGCCTCGAGCTCAGCAATCCTCCTGTCTCTGCCTCCTGAGTGCTGGGATTACACGCGTGGCACTGTGGTATGCAATATTGATTGTTGGTGGGCGTGAGTCTCCACACCCAACACTGTATGTGGTTACCAGGGATTGAACTCAGGACCTTGCACTTGCGAGGCAGGCGCCAGAACCACTGAGCTAACCCTCCAGCCCTGTTTTTTCTAGTTTTTTGAAACAGCATCTCACCACGTAGTTTAGGATGGCTGTGAACTCATTATACAGCCCAGAGTGGACCTGAAACTCAAGGCAATTCTGATGCCTCAGCCTCCCAAATTCTGGCATAACAAGTGTGTGTCACCACACCTAGAAGTATTTGTCTTCTTAGACTGATTTATTCCTCTCAAAATATTTACAGCTCATCTTTGTAACATGTGTCATAACTTCTTCTTAAGCCTGAATAATATTCCATGGTACGTATATCCCACGTCTTGTTTTTCCATTTATGCTGATGGGCATTTCAGTTGCTTCTACACTTGCCCTTGTTTGCAAATATTAATGAAATGTTTTATTAATGAAAATGAGAGGGGTATCCCATACCAGCCCAGTCAGGGATCTTTGAGAAACAGGAAGAAAGGGCAGCTGGGAGTGTTCATTCTCAGGACAGCGCCTCCCTCCACATGCCCCAGCCCTCTTTCCAGCCACCAGCCTCATGAGGGCCTGCCTGAGTCTGTCCTGGTGGACAGGAGCACAGGGAGAAAGAGCCAAACGGCTCGTGTGTTGGTCATGTTTTGGTTTGTCTTAAATATTTTATAATGAAGATTTTTAAAGAGAATTTGCAAAAGAATGGAACTGAAATGTGACCATGTATAAAGGAATAGGGCCTCAGGCTCGGGAATGTAGCTCAGTGACACTGTGGCTGCTCGGCAATGGCGAAATCCTGAGTTTGATCCCCGGTACCACCAGAAAAAAGAAGAAAGAAAAAAAAAAGAGAGAGAAAGAGAAAGAAAGAAGGAAAGGGAGAGAAACAGGGCACTCTATACGCACTCGTGCAGATCTGGCGGGAAGTGACAGCCATGCCAAGGAACAAAGGAGAAGACAGCGACTTAACTTTTGTTCACTTTTTTACATTAAAAAAATTTTAATGTAAAATCCTATATTTAATGTAAAAAAATAAAAATAAAAGTAACAACTCCAGCTAGGCCTCTCTTCCCTGGAAAAACCAAAAGTCTATGCAGGTAGTGGAAAAAAATGTCTCCAGAGCAAAAATTATTCTCAGTGGCTCCTGGAAGGTGCGATTATGGGAAATCTTACTGCAAGGGCACACACTACTTGACTGTGCCACACAGTATGTATTACCTCTGCAGTCAGGATAAAAAAGTTAGGAAAGGGGCCGGAGATTTAGCTCAGTGGTTCCAGCGCCTGCCTCACAAGCGCAAGATCCTGAGTTCGATCCCGGTAACCATATACAACAATGCTGGGCGTGGTAACTTAGCCCACCAGCCATCAATACCACATACCACAATGCTGGGCGTGGTGGCTCACACCTGTAATCCCAGCACTCAGAGGTAGAGACAGGAGGATTGCTGAGTTCCAGGCTTGCCTGGGCTGCATAGTGAGCTCAGGGCCAGCCTGAACTACAAAGCGAGACCCTGTCTCAAAAAAAAAAAAAAAGTTAGGAAAGAACAAAGGGTATCTACTCTTGACCAGAAAGGCTCCCACATGCCTCTATCCTCCCTCTCACACAGCCTGGGCTCACCCTAGCTGCTGTTAGCAGGCAAACCCCTGAAGTGTGTTCTCAGTAATTTAGGAAGGGAGGCACCTTCTTTCACATAATCCTGACAGACCCGAGGGGAAATGCGCAGACCTCCACTTCACGGAGGCCTGGAGAGGGTGTACACATGTTTGGCTCAGGTCACACAGTGAGCCTCTCCCCCCCACACTCCCGTCTCCCCCCAGCACCCGAGTCTGCTGAGGACAGCTCGCCGAGCCTGGATGATACCTGGGCATCAGCTTCCTCTTCCTCTCCATCCACACCTGTGGCTGGTGCCCAGGGATTCCCAGCTCCTACACATCTTTGGAACTGGGTTCCTCTTCCACTCCCTGCCACCCCCGCACCAGGGTCCAGGTAGCAAATTTTTTTTTTTTGCTTTTTGAGACAGGGTCTCGCTTTGTAGTTCAGGCTGGCCCTGAGCTCACTATGGTGCCCAGGCAAGCCGCCGCGAACTCAGCAATCCTCCTGTCTCTGCCTCCCGAATGCTGGGATTACAGGCGTGAGCCACCACATCTGGCATTGTAGCATTCGGTGTTGATTGCTGGTGGGTGTGTCTCCACGCCCAGCATTATAGGTGGTTACCGGGGATCGAACTCAGGACCTTGCGCTTGCGAGGCAGGTGCTGGAACCACTGAGCTAACCCTCCGGCCCTAGGTAGCAAATATTTTAGACTTCACAGCTCAACTTGAAGAATATTATGTAGATGGGTACATCAGTAGCCATTTAAATTATAACCTTTTAAAGAACTTACAAACCATTCTTACTCTTGATTACACAAAAACAGTGACCCAAGGGCTCTAACTCAGATATCCACAGGTTGCGAGTTCTTATGTCTCCCTCTCTTCCCCATACTCCAAACACAGCAGACACCTGGGCCACAAGCACAAGGACCTTTAACACACAGCTTGAACCCTGTTACTCCCCAGTGGAGCTTCCGGGAGGTTTCCTTTGCCCTCAGGACAAGGAACAAAGGAAACTCTACTCGTAGCACAAATGGGCCCAGACCCCTTTTCTCAGCTGCCCACCATCTAGTCCTCCAGGCTTAGGTCTTACTTGGCTTCTCAGCTCTGGTCCTGACCTTCCCAGCCTCCTCTAATAATGGGGCCAGACTGGTGCCGCAGACCCGCACAGCTGGCGTGTGCACAGCCACTCAGACGTACTCCTGTCCTCCAGGAGGCAGGCCAAGCATGATGCCCTGTGTGCCCTGTGAGCCTGTGGTCACAGCCCACCCGGCTGTGGGCCCTCTTGTCCTCTGACTGGACTAGGCTCAGGCCTCCCCCACAGCCTACATCTCCCAGCACTCTGCCTCTCTCTTCCCGCTCTCTGCTTCCTTCTCTTTTCCTCCTCTGGCCAGTCTGGAGCCTGGGCCTTTCAGGAATTTATCCCTGTTCCTCTACATCCAGGGATGAACCACCCATGGCTGTCTCCCAGCCCTAGGAAGGAGATGCAGATAAGTTAGGTCAGTTGGGAGAGATGGTAGCGCAGAGACCTAGAGGGCCTGCTCCGCAGAGATGAACCCTTCAACTGTAAAATCTTTGAGGAAGTTCTAAGGGAGTGTGTGTGTGTGTGTGTGTGTGTGTGTGTTTATGTGTGTGTGTAAAATGGCTACTGACCAGTATGTGCACAGTATGTCAACATCTTCACAACCAGGGCTTGTGCACAGACTGAACCCCAGTTCCAGGGCAGCAGTTTCTCTGAGGGCAACAGAGGAAAGGAAGATCCCCACATTCCCAGTCTCTCCTCTCTTTCCCAGCCCACAGTCCCAAACTCTTCTTGAAAATGTTCCCTTCAGCAGTGGGTGAGGGCGGGGGCTGACACACCCTTGTGTGGGAGCCTGGCCCAGGGCCACACCAGGTCTGTGCTGGACAGAGCCAGCATCAGCCATCCCATTCTGCCTGGGAGGAGGCAGAGGCCTGGAGAGTCTGTTCCTGGCTCCCCTCCCCCATTCCCAACTTATCCCTTTCTGAAAGGCAAGATGAGAACCCAACTTCTCCCAGCAGCCTGAGGAGAAAGTCCCAGCATCACCCAGATGTTCCCCTCCCTCAGGCAGCCTACAGGCCGAGGTGGTCAGTCCAGCACCCTCCAGGAAGGCCCAAACCTGCCCAAAGCCACAGGTGACCCTACCCACTCTCCAAGGCTTCTGGCAGACCTGAGATGTCTCAGCACAGCAAAGCCTCTGTGGTCTTGCCCCTATCAATTCCTGTGTGTGCTTAGTGCGTGGCTGCTCCACCCCACCCAGAAGCCTATGGGTCTAGTTTTACCCAGTCAGTCTTACCCAGGGCCAGGAAGGAGAAGACCCACTGTAGAACCGCGAAGGTCTGCAGTCTGCGCTCCCAAGGCACCAAGAGAGGCGCAAACTCCACCATGCTGTCCTGGCTCCGAGCCTGGGCCTCTGAGCTCCGCTGAGCTTTGGGCTGTGCAAACTGTGTGAGCGGGTAGGAAGAGGGCGGTACCTAGCCCAGCCCAGCCCAGCCCAGTGGGCAACACCTCCCTGCCCCACCCAGGCAGGGCCTTATTTCCTAGAAGAAATCTTTGAGTCTATGGGCTGGGGCTTGGCTAAGAAAAGGAGAACAAAAAGGAGCCTTTTGCAGTACTTATCAGCCTCCTTGGTAATGCCTTATCTGTGGGGCCACCTTGCCGGGGGGCTTCGCTTGCTCTTCCTTGCACTTGGCAGGTGAAGCCACAGGCATGACACAGTCCCTTCTGCTCCGTGACTGGACTCCAGCCCTGGTTTCCTCTCCCGTGTGTCCACTGATCCCCTCCACGAACATACTGCTGTGGCCCCCATCTAAAATCCCCCTTCGCCATCTCCTCCACCACCTGCCCGCCTTCTCCCCCAGCTCACTGCTTAGCAAAACTCTTAGAAGGGCTTTCCGTGCTTACGCTTTTCCACTCACCTCCCCTCTGTGCTGTCCTGCTCCATACCTGTGTGTTTTGTACTCACAGCACTGCTCTGACAGATGAAAAGTCAAAGCAGAAGCTCTCTGAGGTACTAGGTTTCCAGATAATTCACTTTCCTGATGGAAATCAATGCATTTTTAATGGAGGTGTTAATAGTGTTTTGTGATACTGATTAACAGTAAATCAAGAATCAGGGAACTACACTGCATTGGGAGCCTTGGAGATTCTGGATCTGGTTACTTAGAGAAGTCCTGCTGCGAACCTCTTTTACAGGGTCAGGGGTGCCTGGCTCAGCAGGAAGCCTTACCCATATCACCTGTGAGACATTCCACATAACTAGTCTTGATAAGATTCCCAGTGGCCTCTGGGTTGCTAAATCCAGGGGTCAATTCTGAGATCTCTGTGAGAAATTCCTTTTTCTTTTCCTGTTTTGTTTTGCTTTCTCTTCTGTTCTGTTTTGTTGGCAGCACTCGGGATCAAACTCAGGCCCTTGTGCTTCCAAGGTAGGCACAGTACCACTGAGCTAAATCCCCTGGCCCAAAACTACATAGTTTTCTAAAGTGGTGGTAACACATTTACCCTTGTACAGCCTTATGTGACAGTTCTGGTTGTGCCACAGCCTCCTCAATATTGTTACCATTTTAGTCAGTGTGTGGTGGTACTTCATTGTGTTAGAATCTCTTCCTAACAATGAATAGAATTGAGTACATAGTTTTGGCCATTTTCTGCAAAGTTCTTGTTCTACTGTCTTCTGGGTTTACACATCCCTTGATATTTTCACTTCCACAGCCAGCTCCTTTTATAGACTGTCTCTAGTTTGCTTGCTGGTCTCTGTGTCACTCTATTTCTCCTTTCTTTTCCATAATCTCAACACAGCCAGAGGAACTGCTGGGTCTAAGGCTACATAATGTTTGAGCTGGGGAGTAGAGCCACACGGTTTTCCACACCAGTCACATCAATCCACCCTCCCCGGAGATGTGCGGGAGGCTTCCGTGAATCTACAGCCTTTCTAATAGGTGACATGGTCAGTGTGTGTGTGTGTGTGTGTGTGAAATAATGATACCTTGTTTTGTATCTCCTGGTCACTAATGTTGTCTATTTATAATTATTTTCTCTTGTGAAAAGTTAGGCCTTAGTTTCTGCCCATGTCTTTGTAGTGTTCTTCATGGTTTTATACACATTTGAAGAAGGTTTTTAATGCAGTCCTGGCAGCAGATATTGTAAATCTCTTCTTCCAGTTTTTAGCTTGTCTTTTATGGTGTTGTCTGATGGACAGACATTTGATATTCTAATGCATTCATACATACCAGTTTTTTATTAGATATTCATTGTTTGATCTGATTTGGAAAAGCTTTTTCTACTTATATTTTCCATTTAAATTTTAAACATTTGCTTTTGATATGCAGGTTCTTAGCTTATGTGGATTCTTTTATATAGTTGGAGCTAGATTCTAATTTTATCTTTTAACATGTGGATAACCATTTTTATGAGTTCCATTTGTTGAATAGGGCCCTTTCTTGCCCAGTGATATGGTATGTCCCCTCTGTCACACAGCAGACTTCTACACATGCCTGGTCTGTGTCTGGGCTTCATTCTTGCGCATTAGTCCATTTATCTACTCTGCCATAGCCACACCATCTTAATTATTTATTTCAAATATCTGGGGAAAAGGCTGCCTATTTGCTTTTCTAGCTTAGAAGTGTCTAGGCTAACAATTGATCATTTAGCTTTCCATACCTATTTTAGAATTATCTTAATTAATTTCAAAATCTTGGAATGTTGATCTCTCATTGAGTCTGCAAGCTCTTTTGAGGAAGCGCACAAGAAAAAACTGAGCATGCATTAAATTGATAAATTAAATAAGAAGAAGCCAACTTTTGTGTATTGACCATCTAACCTGTGACTTTGTTATTTTTACTTGTTAGTTCCAGAAAACTTTGTAAATTCTTTGGGGAATTTCTACATAGGTAACTGTGTCACCTGTGAGTCAAGATAGTCTTATTTCTTCCTCCCCAGTCTGTATGGCTTTTCTTTTTCTTATGTTATTGGACTAGTTGGTGAGACTGGAGCACTTCTCACCATGGAGTGTGAGGATATCTAGAGGTTACTTGGAAATGTAATTCACCAAACTGAGCAAGTTTCCTTTATTGCCTAGTTATTCAAGAGTTCTAATTGTGAATGGGTGTTGGACTTCACCACATGCTTCTCCATATGAATGGCGATGACCATATGATCTTTTTCTTCTTGAGCCTTTTGATATGGTGGGTTGGTTTTCAAATGCAGAATTAAAATTTAGTTACATAAGGTTTGGGGCCTTCTTATTTCCGTTTTCTTTCTCATCACACTCTCATTTCCATGATTATAACTGGCTTCCTTTTTTGAACAGTTCATGAAATCCACAAGCTGAGAAAATTCGTGTCCTCAATATGAGAGAATTTAGGCTAGAGAAAGATCCACAAGAGGGGAAGTGAAAGATCCTGCAAGGTCAGCAGGGAGGAGCGGCTCCCTCTGGTGGTCATCCTGAGAAGCTGCAGGCAACATGGACGGCTTTCAAAGTAGGGCTGGAGAGGGCGCAGTGGAGGCAGAGTAACTGAGTGTAGCACCCCGGACTAATCACAGAGAGTACTTCTGGGTCTAGCGCTTGTGGTTTTGATTGGAGAACAACTGTCTGTACCTCGGCCTTGTCTGGATGGAGGCTCCTGAGCGCTTTAAGAGTATCATGTTGTGCTGGGCATGGTGGCTCACACCTATAATCCCAGCACTTGGGAGGCAGAGGCAGGAGGATTGCTGAGTTGGAGGCTTGCCTGGGCTACATAGTGAGATCAGGTTCAGCCTGAACTACAAAGCGAGACCCTGTCTCAAAAAAAAAAAAACAACCCCAAAAAACAAAAAAGAATATCATGCTGAGCCCCACCCCCCTATGTGACAAATATGCTTTGGAGTGTAGCCTGCTGAGAAGAGTTCTCTCATATCCAAAAGGGGAAACAGATGTAGAGGTTTTGAACATTGTTCCAGCTCATCACAGTAATAATGTTTGTTTGTTTGTTTGTTTAAATAACACTACTTTGACCCACCAGGTCCTAGACTTCTCTTTTCACTGGGTGACCTTAACCATGACACGGTTTTAAACTTGTCCTCGCACAATGACTCCCAAGTCTCTGGCTCCAGACCGCCAGCATGATCCCTTCACTTGGACGTCTTGGAGGCCTTTCTAACTTGACCTGTCAGCATGGACTCTGTGTTCTCTTCCCTCTCCATTCTCAGGCTCTCTCTAATCTTCTCCTTACAGAAAATGGCCCCATCATCTCCCAAATGCTTGAATCAGAAACACAGAACTATTCTAGTTTCTTCCTTTACCTGCCCTTCCCCTTCAATCCATCAGCGGGTCTTGTCCCTTCTAGTTCTACAACACAGCTTGAGCTCACCCTTTTCTCATGCATCTCCCATCTTCACATCACCATCGCCTAGAAGGAGCGCTGCAGGAGCCTCTGTGCCAGTGTTCCTTCTTTTCATATGGGTTTATTCAGTCAACAGCATCACCTGAGTGTATACTGCTGACCCAGATCTGCTGAGTATGAGAACGTTGGTCGAGGAGCAAGATGACTTTCTGGTTCTTATGGGCTAGTCTCCAAATTATGTTGCTCTGTGTGTGTGTGTGTGTGTTGAATTACACGCTTCCCTGTACAACACCTACATGACCACTTCAAAAATCTTCACTGTGGCCCATAAGCACCCGCATGAGCAGGTGTCCAGCATCCTGCCTGAGAGCCCCTCATCTCCCCATCTGTGTTCACTGAGCTTCACTGCCTTCCTCTCACACTTCTAGCTCTTCACATGCTGTTTTTTCTTGCTGACACAGGGCCTTTCCCTGTGCAGTTCTCTCTGCCTGGACTGCTTTTCTCAGTCTTTGTGTTGCTAACTTGTTCTCCCTGAGGTCGTGGTTTAAATGGCACACTCCTGCTACTCCTTCTCCCTGCCCCCTGAATATCTGCATGTCCTTTATCTCTTGAAATCCGTGCATTTGTAACATCTTTTACAATGGGTGGTATGTTGCTTTAGGGCAGGAGAAAAAAATTGTCTAACTCACCCAAGTACATTCACCTAGCACCTGGGAGAGGTGTTTATTGACTAGGGACCATGGGCCTAAGCCTGTCTCTCACCACCTGCAAGCCTCTCTGAGAGTTAAAGGAAGTGTTCAGTCTCTAGGGTTTCCTTTCCTCAAGCCAAGCCCCCATCACTAGCCAGGCTGTTTTCTGTGGAACATCATGATCTCAGAAAGGCTCTGTGTGGATTAAGTGTAGAGAGTCAGAGTGCAGGCCTTGGTAAAGGCTCTGAGTCCTGCTGTAAAGAGCCCATTTAGGGGGGCTGGAGATTTAGCTCAGTGGTTCCGGTGCCTGCCTCGCAAGCACAAGGTCCTGAGTTCGATCCCAGTAACCACATACAGTGCTGGGTGTGGTGGCTCACACCTGTAATCCCAGCACTCGGGAGGCAGAGGCAGGAGGACTGCTGAGTTTGAGACTTGCTGGGCTACATAGTGAGCTCAGAGCCAGCCTGAACTACAAAGCGAGACCCTGTCTCAAAAAAAAGAAAAAAGAGCCCATTTAGTGTTTTTTAAGCTGGCTGTTCTCAGCATTATTTGCCTCATTGTTGGGAAGGACTTGAATGGGCTCAGGAGCAGTGGCCAGGGTCTCACCAGGGACCATTGTGGAGGCAGCTGGGGGTAGGGGACACACTAGAGCCCGGGCCTTGGACCAGACCGGTGCCTGGCATACATGTGGCTCTCCATGGCTGGTGCTAATGCATGTCCTGGGTGCCTGTGGTGGGCTCAGTAAAGTGCTCCAAAGATGTTCACATCTTAATGCCAGATATCGTGCACCATACTTTTTACAGCAAGAGGGATTTTGTTAAGGGGTTTTAAGTCAAAAAGTTTAGTCTTCTGAGATTGCCCTCTATCATCTGGATATGTTCGGTGGAATCACAGTGATGCTTATAAGAGAGACACAGAGGGTCTGAGTTGCAGGACAAGATTCTGTGATGACGAAGCTGAGATTGGAGTGATGGACTCTGAACTGTGGAGGAAGAGGCCACATGCCAAGGGACATAGGCAGCTGTTAGAAACTCAAGAAGGCAAGAGAATGGGTCCTGCCTTCAGTGCAGCCTGGTCAATTCTGTGACTTTAAACTGATTTCCAGATTTCTGGCCTCCAGAATAGAGAATAGTTCTGTGTTGCTTTAAGCCTCTCAGGTTGTGATGATTTGTTGAGCAGCTATAGGAATAAATACATCACCTCACATGGCTTCACAATGGCTTGGCTTAAAGGATTTTTCTCTATTCTTCCTGACAGCTGCAGAAAACCCCCAGCCCCTCAGACTGCTCTGGGAGACAGCCTTTCTGTCTGCTCAGGGTTCCCTTCAGAGCGGAACTTCAGAGGTTTTTCCTTGTTTCTGTGGTGCTGGGATAGAACCCAGGGCTTCACACATGTTGGGCAGTCACTTTACCACGGAGTTGCACACCCAACTCCTGCAAGGGTTGTGTGCGTGGAAAAGTGCATGTATGAAAGCCCATGGGGACAAAGGGTCCAGGAGCCTCCAGTGAAATAAGTGAGCTTCCTTGGCCCTGGGGCTGTAATCTGTGTGCTCACCTGGGAGCGTCATCTGCGCACTCACCAGGGACCCACCTTGGGATGCCAAGATGTCCGTTGCATCCTACACGGTTTCTTTTGGGTGCCTCACAACCCCCCAAGCCCTCTGTCACTAAGTGACATCAACATGTGCAAGCACCTGCTGCCTATGCATTCCTTGGCTGTGGCTGGCACCATCAGTCCACAGTTCTGGGGGTGCCCAGGCCCTTCCTTCTTTTTCATCCCAACGTTCCATCCTTTAGAAAGTCTTAGCATTTCTCCCTAAGGCACATCTCATTTCATCTTCTTTCTTTCCTCTCCCCTACCTATACCGAAGGCTGGACCGCTATCAACTTTCCACTGAACACTGCTACAGCTTCCTCCCCACATTCCTCCAGCAGTTGTAGATGAAATTTCTAGAACCCACACCTCCTTTGCCCTGGGGGGAGCGGGGGCAGATAGATGTTTGGTCTCCCCTGTGTTGCTAGTGGGGCTGCCTTGCCCTTTGCTCTTGCCAGCCTTTCCTAAGAGACCACACTGCTGATGGCAAGTGGCCCAGCACGGTGCCAATTCCACTAGGAAACCACTGCAGCCACATCTTCCACAGAGACTGCCGAATGGAGCCAACCGTGCACTACAAGGCCAGCAGAGCCCTTCTGAAGCCTCTGGAGGCCTGGGTCCATCTTCATCCCAGTGAGAAAAGTCAACTACTCCTGCATGAAGTACTATTTACTGCAGCCAAAAGTTTAAAAGGATTTTGACCATCTCAAATTTTGGAAAAAGCAAACTATTAATTTTGTTTTATAACTTGAACTTATATTTGTAAGATTTAAGTAGGAGTTGATCTGGGCTGCTCTCAACAAGTTGTCCTAATACTGCATTTGTAGACATTTAATTAAAGGTGTATTAATTTAGATAGTGTTATTTTCATCATTTAGAGCCAGTATATTGTTCTTGGGGTTTAAATATTTCTGTAAGCTCCTAGGGCCAAAGCCATGAGACTATTAAAGGTCCCTGGGTCTCTGCAAAGAGGCCAAACCCTACAAAAAGCTTAGGGTTGAATCCAGCTGAGTAACTGATGTCCACTGGCATCAAGGCCATGCCAGCTGTGCCCTCCAGGTTTGGGAAGAGCTAAAGGGGGACAGAGGTTTGGACTAGGTGGGAAATCCCTGCTCTAGGGGGATCTAGAAAATTCTGTACATCCAAATCCCTACTTGAATGCTCCTGCTGTCCCCAACCCCACCTTCTTGTTCACTGGCACTATCCCTTCCACCCATGTGTTACTGGCTCAGGTTCAGTTCTTTTGAAGTTTGGTTCCTTCAAGAATTATACGGCCCTAGGCTGGAGATTTAGCTCAATGGTTCTAGCACCTGCCTAGCAAACTCAAGGTCCCTGGTTCGATCCCCAGGAACCACATACAGCAATACTGGGTGTGATGACTCACACTCATCAGCAATTAGTACCACGTACCACAATGTCAGGTGTGAGGTGGCTCATGCCTGTAATCCCAGCACTTGGGAAGCAGAGGCAGGAGGATTGGTGTGAGTTCAAGGCTAGCCGGGACTACATAGTGAGCTCAGAGCCAGCCTAAACTACAAAGTGAGACCCTGTCTCAAAAAAAAAAAAAAAGAAAAGAATTATGTAGCCCTAAGTTGAGTGGAGAAAGATCAGAGCCGTTGTTCTCCTACTGCAGTCTTGTTTTCAATTTTTTGGGTCCCCAGCCCTTCCCCCATACACACCCAGTGAGGTGTAGAATTGAATGAGTGGGAGTGTAGAGGTCAGAAAGACCTGGATCTATATGTTGGTTCACCTGTGAGTTACATCCACGATTTGAAGCAAGTTACTTGCCCAATCTAAGCACTGAGTTTCTCATCTACAAAATGAGGTAAATAATATTGACATGAGTTGCTACAAGGGTCAGGTGTGACATCACTAGCACGAGGCCTGGCAGTCTGTAGTTGATGGATAAAAAGAAATTTCCTCCCATCCGGTAATTTCTGACTAAAATCATCTCAGTCACTGAGTTTTACCAACCATGTCCTGACCTCCTTTCATTTTTCAGTAGCCCTAGATATCAAGGAACCTGAGACCAAGTCCCTTGTGAGAAAAGACCGGTCTCATCACTGTGCGTGCCAGGCAAAGCATGATAATAAAATGACACTGTTGCATCTGGCCTGCCTGGCAGGAATGTTTCTTTTTACCCTGACAGCCTCTCTCCCCCTTTCTTATCTCCAGAATCTCCAGTGCTCTGTCCCACTGTGGAGGTGCAGAAGATAGAATTCTTTTGGCCAGGTTCCAAGCCACAGCCCCCCATATTTATCAAATGCAAATTGATTAATGAAAAACTACTTCCCTGGATGATTACACTTGACCCTACTCTTCAAGCCCAGTGAAAAAGCATGCTTTAAAATAGAAAAAAGAGAATTACTTAACTTGAGCACTCATGAGAGATCCTGAATCAGCAAATCATTTTAATGTTTAATGGATGGCAGCTAATGCACTTTCTGTACAGAAAGTGAATGTCTGGTGTCCAGTTTCTCTGCACACTGTAGTCATCCTGCAGTAGATGACAGCACAAAGTTGGCCTACCCTTGTCTCCACCAAAACTTCTCACACTCTTCTCATAACCATGAAAAATTCTCATTAACAGGACAGAGCAGGGTCTCTAGAGTAGGTTCCAGTCACCACTCTGTGAGAATTATCATCCCCTCTGGTCAGTATCACCACCCCCATTATCATCAGCACGACTGACACCATGGCCGTCATTGTCTTCACCATCATTACAGTATCATCATCCACAGTATCGCCATTACTACCAACAGTGGTAGCAGTAGCATCACCATTACTATTATCAGCATCACCACCCAATTGCCATCCGTGAGCACTTGTATCAGGCAGAACTTAATGTTGCTCCGAGCTAAGTACTAAAATCTCAACTTTCCAGAGAAAGAAACAGGTTAAGAGAGAATAAGTAAAACATTTTTCCAAAGTCACTCTGTTGGTGAGAAATAGGGCAACCATCACAGATTCTAAAGCCCCAATTTTTTGTATGGTTTCTCGCCTGTTCTTCCTCTTATCATTCTGACCCATTTTTTCCTGCTTCCTATCCAGTGCTCCTTAACTCTTTGCCTGCTCTCAATATTAAAGTTTCTGTTTTCACTCATATGTTTTCAGTTATGAACTGTATAAGGCGCTTATGGCTTCCTTGTAACAGTACTTACTAGAATCTGTTCTAAATTTATGTCTAGTATGTTTCTGTTCACTCCAGGTGTATCCCCTGTCAGGACAGAGACTGTCTATTGTCCAGGTTATCCACAGTATCTAGGGCTTGGTTCGTGACTCACAACCAGTGTGATGAGCCAGTAAGCAAACACAGATAGATGGGTAAATGGATAAAGAGACAGATGGACTGACAGAAGCACGGTGGGTGAATAAAAGCAGTAATCGATTTAGGGATTACTCTCAGATCTACATGCCTAATCCTCTTATCTCCCTTCTTCCATCGAGCTCCAACTGCCTCTCAGAACTTTCCTCTTGACCCTTTTACTGTATTGTAAAACTCACTTGTACAAATCTGAGGTCTCGCCTAACTGGTCCCTTCTTAGCTCTTTTCCGAGTGGCACTGTTTCCTTCTTCAGTCGCCTTCACACTCCTCTCTGATGAAGTAAGTCATCCAGTGATTCTAAGCTTGTTTTATTTTTTGGCCATCTGCTATGTTCCAAACACTACTATCGGGAATGGACATAGTGAATAAGATAAAAAAGGTCTTGAGGGAACTCAAAGAATTTTGCAGACAACATTGGGGTAGAAGGTGGAGCAACAGGAAAGAAGCAAGTAAAAAGTAAACAAGATAATTCTGGAACAGAGTGAGGGACACATTATGGAAGCAGAAGGATGAAAGGGAACTAAGAACCCTCACACTAGAAAAGATGTGTACAAAGATTTGTTTGAAGAAGTGCTGTTCAGTAGACCCAGAGGATGGGCGTGAGCCAGTCAAGTAAAGAGCTGGAAGAACATTCCAGCAGAGCAGCCAGCAAGTGCAAAGGCTCTGGACTGGAAAGAACCTGATGTCTGAGGTTACAGAAAGGCAGCAGTGAAACTAGAGGGCGGTGACCAGGGAGAGACTGTAGCGAAGAAGTTGGTCACAGGCCTGAGCAAGATCATACAGGTTGTTGAAGGTTGTAGTAAAGTGTCCAGGTTTTATTCTAGGAGCCATAGAAAGGTACTGGAGACTCTTAAACATGACATGAATGGTGTGATCTCTGGCAGTTAGGATGAAGCCCCAGATTTGCAGGTGAGTTGAGTCAAGTCATGAGGAAAGGGAAAAAGTCCATTTCCATTTGCAATGCCACAGAACGCAAAAAAGGAAAGCATCCAAATGCTTTTTGTGAGGTCATCATCACATTGGTGCCACTCTGCAAAAAGGCGCCACATAAAAAAAAGGCATAGATTAAGCTTATTTATGACCAGTAATACCAAGAAGTTCTTACCATTTGGTAAATAGAATTCTGAAGCACATGTAAAAAATATCAAATTAGTGTTCTACCAAGACAAGAATGGCTTCGTGTGAATAAATGCTATCATAATTAAATATGTTGACAAATCAAAACGGAAAAGATACAATCATCTTTAGAAAGACTGGAGAAGCATTTTATAAATTTACAATCTGTCCTTGATTTTTGCACTTTATTAGACTAATAAAAGTGGATGGATTATCGCTAAATATTTTATGGCAAAAGTCAGCATTATGCTTAATGGAAACATTCTCATAAAAGTCAGAAATAATAATTCTAGACATATAGTAAGAACAATCGGTTAAGAGAAAGAAATGAGAAGTTGTAAAAACGAGCAAAAAGGAAAAATTGTCATTTATGTGAACAAAAATTCAAAATAATTTATAGCCTATTAAAACTAGACAGTTTAATGTCATTGCTGAAATGAAATTAGTACATGCAAAAAAATTCAACAATTGTGTTGTTTATAATTAAAATTTTAAATAATGAAAATGCTGAGTGGAGTGACACATACCTATAAGTCAGCTGCTCAAGAGGCTAAGCCAGAAGGATCACAAGTTCAAGATCAGCCTAGGCAACTTAACTAGACCCTATCTCTAAATTTAAAAATGAATAAATGGGCTGAAGATGTAGCCCACTGGTAGCGTTTGCCAAGCATATCCAAGGTATCAATCCCCAGTGCTGAAACTTTAAAATACGTATGATTTTTAAAAAATATTCCACTTCAAAGAGTCCCTGAAAAGCTGTTCAATATCAGTACACACAAGGATGCACAAGTTTAAACTATAACAAGTGCTATAGTTTTTGTTTTTGTTATTGTTTTATAGTTTTTTGAGACAGGGTCTCACTTTGTAGCTCAGCCTGGCCCTGAGCTCACTATGTAGCCCAGGCAAACCTCCAACTCAGCAGTCCTCCTGCCTCTGCCTCCTGGGTCCTGGGATTACAGGCATGAGCCACCATGCCTAGCACTGTGGTGTGTGGTACTGATTGCTGGTGGGCATGAGTTACCACACCCAGAATTATGGTATGTGTTTACTGGGGATTGAACTCGGGCTCCCGCACTTGCAAGGCAGACACCAGAACCACTGAGCTAAACCCAGGCCCCCCCCCAACAAGTGCTATGCTTTGATTTTGAATATCGCTCAAAGAAGGCCCATGTGTTGAGGGCTTGGTCTCAGGCTGTAAGACTGAAAAATGGTGGAAACTTTAGGAGATGGGATGTAAGGGAAAGAAGTAGGTCGTTGCAGATGTGGCCTTCAAGACAATAGTAAGACCTTCCTCTCTCCTTTTTCCAAACTGCCGAGAGGTACAGAGGCCTCCCCTGCCACGTGCTTCTGCAGTGTTGTGCAGCCCCAAGGCAAAGTGCCAAGCAACCACTGACTGACTCCACAAGCCTAAATGACTCTTTCCTCATTATAAGTTGATTATCTTGGACATTTTGTCCAAGTGACAAAAAGCTGCCCAGTGCAGTAGGATTTCACTGAAAACCTATTGGAATGGCTAAAATAAAGTGCAGTGGTGCTATCAAATGCTAGCAAGGATATAGAACAATTGGATGTCTCATCTACTGCTGGCAAAAATGCAAAAATAATATAGCCACTCTGGAAATCGGTTTGGCATTTTCTTAAGAAGTTAGACATACTATATAGGACAGCAATTGTACTCTCTGAGCATTACGCTCAGAGAAATGAAAACACAGAGAAAAACTTGCACATAAATAGAAGTACAATGCCTTCAAATCCCCAAATATCCTTCCATAGGTGTCTTAACCAGATCTGGACATATTAGTATAAGTAAATCTTAAATTCCTGTTGATGAATTAGATAGGTACATTGCAAGAGCTTCTTAAAGTATTACGTCATTCAGGGGAAATATTAAGTACACAAAAGAAACACACTGATTGCAAGTTTGTGTATATTTAAGAAAAGCACAAAAATATGCACCCAGACCATTTCCCAGATAGTGGCAAAATAGGAGGAAGAAAACCAGGGGGTAGGTTTAGTATAAAATTTAAAATGTATCTGTGTCATTTTATTTAAAGGAGCTACAGAACCATCTCCAAGGGACTGAGAAAATCTGGAGCAATATGAGCATGAAAGTAAAAATGAGGGTAGTACATTAAATCCATTAATAAGTAAGAATTCATTAATCCACTGGCATAAACAAAGATGTCAGCTAATAAATATTGAAGGAGCAATGAAGTTAGAACAAACATTATTTGCTAAACACAATTATTAAAATTATGACGTCAGAGAAAGCCACCAATTATTGTTAAACTAGTAGAAGAAAGTCTGGTGAGTCGTAGGAGACTGCAGAATCACAAGGTATCTGGCTTTAGTACAATATCAGATATTATAAGAAATGAAAAAAAATGGAATATTTGGCAAAGATCTGAGGTCTTAAATTGTTTTAAAATATATTTTTAAAATGCTGTCATATGGTAGTCTCAAGGAAAACTAAACATTGTAAGAATTCTTATATTGGTGAGGAAAAAGGAAGAATTTTATCCTGTGTCTTAGTTTGGGCTACTGTAACAGAATACTACGTACATGTATCTCTCCCAGTTGTGGAACCTGAGAAATCCAAGGTCAAGGTGCTGGAAGGACCACTTCCTGTCTAGGAGATGTCACCTTCTCATTGCATGATCCCATGGTGGAGGAAGAGAGCTCCAGACTCCTTCTCTTCTTGCAAAGACACTGTCCCATTGTGAGGCTCCACCTTCATGGCCTCATCTGTACCTTTCCCAAAGCTCCACTCCCAATACCTTAAGGGTTTTTAACATATGGCTTTTGAGGAGACACAAGCATGCAGTCCACCCCACTTGCAACAATAACCAGCCAGGGAAACATATATATATTTTAGGATTCCAAGATTCTTGGATGCTTAACACTCATTTATTCTAGAACTTGAGGCTATATTATTCTACTACTCAGATGGTAGGACTTCCAAAAGTTAGTTCATGGTTTAAAGATTCAGTCATAATTCCAGGGTTTAAAGAAGCCATCGTCCTGTTGTAATTTTGTTGCAGTATCTTTGGCCAGTTGAGCCATAGCAATAGCACCAAGGTATTGTATTTGACTCTAATCTTCACAGAATTTTGTAACTGAAAAGCCAAATCCATTGAACCCTAACATGTCTGGAATTACTTTTCCCTGGTTGTGTTCATAGGAATAGAGGGAAGGCCCCTGGCATTTCACCGTATGGTACACTCTTCATGATAGGTTTTGTTTTTTGTTTGTTGTATTAGAGAAGTTCTAGTTTGCCAAGAGCTTTTATTTTCTAATAAATTTTATTTTATTTTATCCCATTCCTCCCATCAAGCACTCTCTATGTACAAAAGCTTTGTTTCTATTTCTTTCTATTTTCACTTTTTTCTTTCTATTTTCTTTTTTTGCTTCCATTTTTCTTTCTATTTTCACTTTTTTCTAGTCCCTTCCTTCCTTCCTTGCTTCCCTTTCCATTTGAGTATTTTTCCCCATTTCCCAATATCCATTATACATTTCAGTCCTTATTTCTACCTTCAGTTTCTCATACCAGAGAAACAATGCAATATTTAAATATGTGTGTTAAATTTACTTCATTATGAATATGGTCTCAAAGTCTATTCATTTAACTATAAATGTCTGAAGCCCATCTTTCTTTATGGCAGAGTAATACTCCATTTCATTAAAACCCCACATTTTATTTATCCACTCATCAGTTGATGGACATTTGGGCTGTTTCTAAGATTTAGCTGTTACAAACTGTGCTTGCTGCTATAAGCATAGGTGTACATACATTTCTGTGGTAGGATCCTTTTAATTCTTTTGGGAAGATACCAAGAGGAAATATAATTAGGTCAAATGGAATCTCTAGTTTTAGTTTTTTGAGGAAACTCCACACAGGTATCTATAATGGTTGCACCTCTTGCCAAGAGGTTCAAAAAATTGATTATTAATTGTCATTTCAATGATGTCTTTTCAGATATGCCTAGTGGAGGGTCTTACTTTGTAGTTCAGGCTGGCCCTGAGCTCACTATGTAGCCCAGGCAAGCCTGGAACTCAGCAATCCTCCTGCCTCTGCCTCCTGAGTGCTGGGATAACAGGCGTGAGCCACCACGCCCAGCACTGTGGTATGTGGTATTGATTGCTGGTGGTCATGAGTCACCACACAGCATTGTATGTGGTTACCGGGATTGGACTCAGGGCCTTGCACTTGTGAGGCAGGCGCAGGAACCACTGAGCTAAGTGTCTGGCCCGAGATTATTTCATTTTAATCTGTTGTGTGTAGTATTAGATCTACAGGTTTTCTGTTATTAAGCCAATATTTCTTCTTGGTATAACAGATTAGTGATAAACCTTTTCTCCTTTCAGTTGTGGGTGACAGATATTTGGCCCTAATAATGGTAAACTTCACCATACATGCTCTGTGGTAGTTACTCAAAGGAATTAAAAACATATCCATATAAAAACTTGTACACTGATGTTCTTATAGCTTAATTAATAACTACAGAAACTTGGAAGCAACTGAAATGTCTTTCCATACAAGAGTAGGTAAAAACTGTGGTACATATAGATAAAGGAATGTCATATAACACTGAAATGTGCTATCAAGCCATGAAAAGATATGAGCAAAACTTAAACGTATATTACTAAGTGGAACAGCCAGTCTGAAATGCAGCATACCTTTGATTCCACTGCATTCTGGAAGAGGAAAAATTATGGCAAAATGTTGTCTGCAAAATGATCAGTAGTTGCTTGGGTTTGGGGAATGAATGAACAGAGGAAGGAATGAATAGGAAGAACCCAGATGGTTTTTAGGACAATGAGACTACTCTCCATAGTACTGCGATGTTGGATATGTGTCATTATACATTTGTCCAAACTTAAAGACCATACAGCACCAAGAATCAACCCAGTGAGCTGTGGATTTGGGTGATTTTAATGTGTCATTCTACACTTATCAGTCATAATAAATAAGTGACTGTAGTGCCCAATTTTGATAGTGGACGAGGCTGTGCAGGTAAGAGAGCGGGGGGTGGGGTGGAATTCTCTGTACTTTCTGCTCCATTTTTGCTATGAACCTGATACTACTCTAAAAATGTAGTCTGTAAATAATAAAATCTTAAAATTTTAAAGCTACCCCAACACTTAGCATTTTAAATAACAGCAATCATCTATTTCACAGTTTTTGTGGGTTCAGAAATAATTCAAATGCAGCATAGCAGTGTGTTTCTAGGCCAAGGACACACGTGAGGTTGCAACCAATGAGTGGTCAGGACGGCAGCCATTTGAGGGTTTGACTGTTCTTGCAGGATGTACTTCCAATTTTGTTCACTCTTGCGGCTGAAAGCAGGAGGCTTCGGTTTCACAAGTGGCTGGACCTCTCTAAGGACTTACAGTGGGGAGGAAAATCCTTCTCATAGGGTGGCAGTTCGCCTACCCGCACAGGTAGCAACAAAGAGTGAGAAGGAGGAAGCCCGATGGCTCTTCTGGCCATCACATTGTATCATCCCATTGGTTACACAGGTCAGTCACAGTCAGCATAGGAGAGGATCACACAGTGCTGTGAACACCAGGACATCTGAGTCACTTTGGGCATCTTACAAACTCACTATCATATGAGGATCCCCATATTTATTAGCAGAAAGTAGTTCTATTTTACATTGATTCTTTAAATGCTGCTATGTCTATGGTCATCATTCTATATGCCAACATTATTGATGTGTGACTCTCACCCTTGTTACTTTGTTTTTTAAAATGTTGTGTCTCAAAGTGAATTTGTTAGAAATTTATCAATGCAAAGGAAGACTTTTGAGTTTTTTGATAGTCTTTAATATATAGTTGCTTTATATTTAATCCTCCTCTTATTTGCTTTAACTTTTTATTTTTAGTTTTTTGTTTGTTTGTTTGTTTTACTTTTTTTTTTTTGAGACAGGATCTCACTTTGCAGTTCAGGCTGGCCCTGAACTCACTATGTAGCCCAGGCTAGCCTTGAACTCACAGCAATCTTCCTGCCTCTGCTTCCCAAGTGCTGGGATTACAGGTGTGAACCACCATGCCCAGCTATTTTTTCTCTATAATTTTGTTTGGGTTTGCTCTATACTGTTTCTCACTTTTTAGGGCTTTTGTTTGTTTTGTCTTGTTCTTTTAATACCAGGGATTGAACTTGGGACCTTACACTTGCAAGGCAGGCAATGGAACTACTAAGCTAAATCTCCAGCCCTATTTCTCACTTCTTGAGTTGAATCACTAAAGTACTTTTAATCTTCGCTACTAAAGGAGATATTTAGACTATAAATTTCCCTGTTAATATTGTATATAGCTGTATCTCACAAACTTTGATATTCATTGCTTCTATTTTCTTTTAGTTTTAACTATTTTATAATATCCACTATAGTTTCTTTTAAAACCCATAAATTAATCTCAAAATATTTTTCTTTGTTTTATTTCTAAGTACATATAGGCTTGTGAATATCTTTTGTTATTAATTTCTAACATGACTATATTGTCATGAGTATTATTTGTATAAGCTTTTGGTTCCTGTGTATATTAGCTGTATGATATAGTATATAACTGAGTTTTTATATTTTCTGTGTAAATTATACATATATATATATATATATATATATTCTATAGTTGTTAGATCAGCATCCACCAGACTAATCATTTCATTTCAATCTTCTACATCCCTAAATATTTTATGTGCTTGATTTATTGGATACTTGGGTGTATTTTTAAAAAATGTCTATGATGCTGGGCATGGTGGCTCATGCCTGTAATCCCAGCACTCAGGAGGCAGAGACAGGAGAATTGCTGAGTTCGAGGCTTGCCTGGGCTACAAGGTGAGCTCAGAGCCAGCCTGAGCTACAAAGTGAGACCCTGTCTCAAAAAAAAAAATGTTGTAATCCCAGCACTCGGGAGGCAGAGACAGGAGGATTGCTGAGTTCGCGGCAGCTTGCCTGGGCACCATAGTGAGCTCAGGGCCAGCCTGAACTACAAAGCAAGACCCTGTCTCAAAAAAGCAAAAAAAAAAAAATGTCTATGATGATGTCAATGATGGGTATGATGATAATGGTGATATGGTGATGGATCTGTACATTTCTTATTAGAACTCTATCAAGTTTTGCTTTATATATTTTGCCACTATATTGTTAGATAAAAACTATTATATATTTCTGGTGAATCACTTCTATTTTTATATGATGTCCCTCTTTATCTCTAAAAATACTTTTAAAAGTTAATTTTGTATGACATTTATATAATGACACCAGCTTTCTCTCATTATATATCTACTATATCTTTTGAAATTACTTTTTTCAATATTTATGTGTTGAGATTTATGTGTATCTTGGGGGGAAATTATTTCATTAGGTTTCAAATACTATATGGTTCTTCAAAATAATGTATTGTTGCACTCTGCTTTGTGATTTTCTTCAATCTGAAATTCTCTTTTAACTAGGAAGTTTTGATCATTTATGTATATTCCAACCACTAACACTTTAGAAGTATCTCTATCATCTTATTTTATAATTGGTATTTGTCATGCTTTTTTTGTTTATCTCTTAAGTAGTTTACTATAAGCTTCATTTTTATATATTATATCTATATAATATATATAATGTAATAGGTGTACATGTCTATAGTTACACATAAAGTTTTCCCTTTTCAGTTCTCAAGGTGAACTTTTAGACTCATAAACATTTTGAGGTCATATTTCTACTCATAATAAAGATTTTAGAACACCTTCACTCTGGTCACTACTGTCTTTTTTTTTTCTCCTGTGTTAATGTGATATTACTTTCTAGTATTTTCTAGTATTTTGCTTCAGTGTGTTTTTCATAGACTTCCACTTTGTTCAGGCCACACACTTAAATGAGGAAAGTGCTAAAACAGATTCCAGGCTGTGAGTTCAAAGGAGAATATATTTCTTTGCTTATCAAAGTCCAGAAATAAACAGTCTACTTCTGCCAGGCATCTCTACCCCATGGGGTCATCATCCAGGGCAGCTGACCCCTATTTTATTTTTCTACTTCCTTCCCAGGGTTAAACCTTGGCACCAGCATGCTCTTAACTACCACACTGTACTCTTAGGAATTATTTTAACCTCTGATATGATAATTTCTTTACCCTATAAGAAGGAAAACAAAGTTGAACATAGCAATTTACTTTAACGAAGTGACCTGGAAATGCATGTTTGCTCCAAGAGAAGTTAAGAGATGTAGTTTCTGGCTGACTGACCAAAAGTCCAGCTAAAATTGGAGGGTGAGTTACTGGGAGGAAGGGGTAGTGGGTTTTGGGTTATCTGAATTCATGAGCTGAACAACCCAGAACTGGAATCCAATGTCTTTTCCTGATAGTCTGTGTTTGCGTCAATTTAGGAAGCATCTCCACAGAGACTGATTAAATGATCTCTCACTAACAAAAATAACACCATGAGCACTAACAACAATAATCTCATGGTGAGCCGGAGCGTTAGCTCAGTGGTTCCGGCGCCTGCCTCGCAAGCGCAAGGTCCTGAGTTCGATCCCCGGTAACCACACATAATGCTGGGCGTGGAGACACGCCCACCAACAATCAATACCGCATACCACAATGCCGGAAGTAGTGGCTCACGCCTGTCATCCCAGCACTCGGGAGGCAGAGACAGGAGGATTGCTGAGTTCGTGGCGGCTTGCCTGGGCATCATAGTGAGCTCAGGGCCAGCCGGAACTACAAAGCGAGGCCCTGTCTCAAAAGCAAAAAAAAAAAAAAAATCTCATGGTCTCTTGTTTTAATAATTCCAGTAAAGACAGAGACACACACACACATCTACACACAGTGGGGGTGGCTGAGAAAACATGCCTTTTAGTCTACTGCCAGCTAAAGTCTTGAGTTTCTTCTAACTAGACCTAAGTGGATTATGTGATTATTACTAAACTAGTCAATCTTGCCAAGAAGATGCAGATTCTGGTAAACAGATGTGAATCTTTTGGTCTGTCCTGAAAGGTTAGTGAGGCAGGATTAACCCCAACCAAATCAGGTGGCCTAAAAGTAGGAGAGAAGTTCTCAAAGTCAAGTCATGAGGTATGTAATTTTATAACCAGAACAGATGCAGTACAGGTCACACAACAGTTAACCATGAAACTCATCGGTTCCATGGGCCCACTGGATCATACAACTGAGTGTTTTAAAAACCCAAATGAATAAATATGGAAGGTGATGGTGAAAGAGTTGGCTGCTGCACTTTTACTTATAATGTTTATGCTCACTTGTCATTCATTCAGTATCCGAGTTTATCTCATTAGACTGACAAAACCATTTGCTCACTACTTACTTTTTTTTTTTTTTTGCTTTTTGAGACAGGGTCTCGCTTTGTAGTTCAGGCTGGCCCTGAGCTCACTATGGTGCCCAGGCAAGCCGCCGCGAACTTAGCAATCCTCCTGTCTCTGCCTCCTGAGTGCTGGGCTAACAGGCGGGAGCCACCACATCTGGCATTGTGGTATGCGGTGTTGATTGTTGGTGGGCGTGTCTCCACACCCAGCATTACATGTGGTTACCGGGGATCGAACTCAGGACCTTGCACTTGCGAGGCAGGTGCTGGAACCACTGAGCTAACCCTCCAGCCTGCTCACTACTTACTTTGTATCTGTCTCCTAGTCCTCCTATAGCACAGACCTCCAACTGAGGGCTTCTCTAAATCTGGAATCTATTTGTGTCCTACAGTGAGTTGACATCAGAAGACTAAACTTACAAAATGAAAAAAAAAAAAGTCTCAATGACTCTCAGTAGACTTCACCCTCCAATTTTTACTATTCTTTTTTCCATTTGGAAATCGCTATTGGGTTGGGCATGGTGGCACAGTCCTATAATCTCAACTACTAGGAAAGCTGAGGGGGGAGGATCAGCTCATGAGTTCAGACCACCCTATGTGGCAGAATGAGCCTTAAAAAGGAAATAATTATCGAAAAGATACCAGCCACATCTAGGGATTTTTGCAGTATGAGGGGGAGGAAGTGTCAGATCAGATTATGTGGTTAATAGAAATGTATCTCCTAATGACTACAACACAGTGCCAGGCATCATTTTATTTATGGAATTCAAATCAAATCACCAAGAGGCAAAGACCGAAGTAGGAGGAAGTTCAGCAGATAATTGACTAATCAGAGCTGTCTACTCATTTTGTTTGATTCTAAGGTTAAAGGGGGGGGGGGGCGTATTTTGCAATCAGCTGCTGATCTAAACACATGCATGACTTTCTCGCCCAGCACCACCAATGCCCCAGATTACTTGATGCTGAAAACCTTATGTTTATTAAAAGGAAAGGAGTTAAAGGCTTGGTGATGTAGTTAGGGGTAGGGAGAGGAGAACAATACAGGACACAAACAGAGAGACAAAGAAATCAAGAGGTATGTGGAGAAATAAGAGGTCTGCTAGAAAAGGAGTCTGAGAAGTCATCTTGTGGACCTTTTGAATACTGATGGTTACCATTCATTGACTGCCTGCCAGTTGCTATCTGCCAGATGTTGGATGAGTATTTTAGGTGCATTATCTCGTGTTATTTTTTCAGAACAACTTTGCAATTCAAAATTAATACCCTCACTCTTATATGAAATTAAAAGTGAGAAAATTGCAATGATTGCCCATAACCATATAGCCAGGACTACAAAAGACAGGATTTGGATTCTTGCAAATTTGATTAGACTCAAAGCTTCTGTTCTGAGTCCTTAATACCTCAGCAACTACTTTGAGGCAGCACCTGTTTCTTCCACTCTACAGATGAAGAAACTGAGGCCCACGAATGACCCAACTTACAAGATAGTGTCACAGACAAACCACATCCACCAGATTGCAAAATCTATTCTGTCCCCAAGTATGGGGGGCATTCCAGAAAGCCCTGTAGATGAGGTTCTATCTTTTCCATTGGATACTATCCTTAATCCACCTCTCAACCACTTAGACCATTTTTCCAGAATCTTCTTTTCACACCCCCATTGAGGCCTCTGGGCCAAAGGACCATGTAGCTCTTGGGAGAGACTAAGACACCCCTGTGACCCATCTTCTAGGTAAGGAGGGGCCCGGACACCACCAGCCCTGGAGCTCCCTGCCTCCCACCTCTGAGCAAGGTCTATAGAGAAGACTGACTGGTAAGGGCCTGGATTAAAGCTAGCCACACCAGGTTCAAATACAGTCTGGTGACTGACCAACAACAGTAGCTGCCTTTTTAAAGACTCTTCTGCGACAGACATTTCATTAGGCGTTGCCTTCATAATTTAAAAAAAAACTCACTATCTCCCTTCTCCGACGATTTGGTCCTATTTTACAAAAGAGACTCAGCCTCCCAGAAATCAAGCAATGACAAGTTGGCAGGAACTAAGATTTGAACCCACTAAAGCCCCAGATCTGCCGCTGCCATTGCCGGGTGAGGAGAGGGAGGAGCTGAGGGAGGAGGGAAGAGAGAGGGCGCGCTCCCAGCAGCGCGCTGACGACAGCAGGTGATTTTTTTCTGCAGCGCGCTTTCTCTCAGCATCTTTCCTAGCTTTCCCCCTCCCTTGCGGGGCGGCGGAAAAGGGTGGGGCCGCCTCTTTGCAGCAGAAGCGGCGGCGACAGCGGCTGCAGCAGCTTCGCCGGCCGTGAGAGAGGCAGGAGAGCTCGGTCTCCGCCGGAGGGGAGGGCCCCGCGCCCCGCGACGTGGGCGGTTGCGACCAGACTGCGGCTGAAAGGAGAGTCGAGCCGTGTCCGCGGATCGTGCACCACACCGTCCGGCCCCGCCTCTGCGCCATGGCTTAACCCTGGGCCACCTCGCCTCGCGTCGCCTCGCTGGCCGGGGTCCACGGGTGCCACAGCGCAGGGAGGGACGCGTCCGGAGGCCTCAGCGGGGACTCGGGACTTCGGACACCGTTCTTCTCGCCCCTCGTCGCCTGCAGCAGCTGCGCTCCCGAAGGCGTCTGCAGCCGGTAATCCAGGGACTGACTCTACAGTGTGCCCGGAGGGAGGAGAAGAGCAGGCGGGCGGAGCGGAGAGAGCGGGACCGCTCTGGCGGTGGGGCCCGGGGCAGAAGCAAGGCTAAACCCCGCTGTAGAACCGCATCGGGCATCATGGCGTGGCCGTGTATTACGCGGGCCTGCTGCATCGCTCGCTTCTGGAACCAGCTGGACAAGGCGGACATCGCCGTGCCGCTGGTGTTCACCAAGTACTCGGAGGCCACGGAGCACCCGGGAGCCCCGCCGCAGCCCCCGCCGCCGACCCAGCAGCAGGCGCCGCCGGCGCCGGCGCCCGCGCCCCCCTCTGCGCGCGCGGTCGCCATAGAGACGCAGCCGGCCCAAAGCGAGTTGGAGGCAGTTTCCCGGGCAACGGGGCCCGCGCCGGGGCCCAGCGGCGAGCGCGAGGCGGCGGCCCCCGGCCGGGGCGCACCGGGCCTGGGCGCGGGCGCGGGCTCCGCCTCCGCCTCCGCGGCCGGCCCCGCGGACTCGGTGATGCGGCAGGACTACCGCGCCTGGAAGGTGCAGCGGCCCGAGCCCAGCTGCCGGCCGCGCAGCGAGTACCAGCCGTCGGACGCGCCCTTCGAGCGCGAGACCCAGTACCAGAAGGACTTCCGCGCGTGGCCGCTGCCGCGCCGCGGGGACCACCCGTGGATCCCCAAACCCGTGCAGATCCCCGCGCCTTCGGAGGTTTCCGCGCCCATTTTCGGGGCGACCAAGCGCCGGCCGCAGAGCCAGGAGCGCTGGCCGGTGCCGGTCGCAGCCGAGGCCCCAGAGCCGGAGGCACCCGGAGAAGCCGGGGTCCTGGCTGCAGGAAAGGCGTCAGGTGCAGAGGAGCGCGACACCCGCAGAAAGGCCGGGCCCGCCTGGATGGTGCGTCGCTCCGAGGGCCACGAGCAGACGCCGCTGCCCGCTCCGCAGGCCCAGGTAGGAGGTGGCGGCCCGGCGGCTGGAAGAGCAACGAGTGCTGAGGAGCGCGACGTCCGCGACACCCGCAGAAAGGCCGGGCCCGCCTGGATGGTGCGTCGCTCCGAGGGCCACGAGCAGGCGCCGCTGCCCGCCGCCCAGACTCAGGCCACGGAGGGTGGCAAGGGGCGTGCGGCAGCCGACGCCCTCAACCGGCAAATCCGCGAGGAGGTGACGAGCGCGGTGAGCAGCTCCTACAGGTGAGACGCGGGCGGCAGGACTGTCAAGGCCCGATTCTCCCCATCGCAGGCCTCACGTCTCACCTCCTCTCTGTCCCAGACCGCGCCCTTCCCGTAGCTGCCTCGCAGACCCCTCGAGTCACAGACTTAGCTTCCTCGCTGTCCTGTGTAGAAGCGTTAGCACTACACATTCCCAGCTCTTCCTCTCTGCTGCTTTACGTCTCTTCCCCACCCCCGTCCACCAGAGCTCCCTGCCATCCTGTCCATTTCTTCACACCCGGCCAGTGATTTGTCCAGCATCCCCCACTTCACCTGCTGCATTGGGCCAGACACTGTCTCTAGCTGGCTCGGCTCTCCCCCACCCACTTTGTTGCATTCTCACAGGGTCCTCATCATTCTAGAAGAATTCTTTCTAAGTGAGCTCCGTCCCTGGGCGACACTCAAGCACCACACCCTTTTCTAGACACACCCCCCCCCCCAGCCCTTACAAATCGCCTTTCTCTTCTACCACTGGACTTCCAAGTCATTTTCTTCCTGTTTCTCATTAGCTTTAACACGTTGGGCAAGTCTCTTAGCCTTTCTGGGCCTCAGGTTCTTACCTGTAAGGTGTAAGTGGTCATCTCTTAAGATTTTTGATTTATTGACTTAAAATTAACTATTGAATATAGTTTTGAATATCTATTGTATGGCATTGTGAGGATTAAGGGAAATTATTCAGAACTGTTTATTCCTCACACACAGTGATAATTTGTTTTGTTTCTATTTTGACCTTCTACGTGATGCTTCATTATTCCGATTTCCATTTTGTAAACGCCTCCAGCCTTTTCCCCCCTTGAGGCATCATCTCCTCACTCCTCTGTGCCCTTAATGTTTTACAGATGTGTTTCTTACTCTTGCACCATCAAGAACTCCATCTTTAGCACCTTCAAATGCCTTGTAAACGAATGCCTTCAATCATGGAACCCCCCCCCCACACACACACATTTTCTAGAATTATCCCTCTGCTACAACCGCAGGCCTTCCAGAATGCTTCCTCACCCTTCATCCATCCAGTATGTATATGTCTGAGTGTTTCGCTTTCAGTCTTGCCTTTATGTTTCAACTAACATCATTTAGCTAACAAATCACAGTTGGCTTTGAATATGTCACCCTGGGCTTGGGGGGTCTCTGAGGCAGCAGATGTTCATGATAAGTAATTGAACTAGAGATGTTCAAAATGTGCCTTATGAGGTTCGTCATCAATGTCACAGCTAGTTAGTTGCCCATTTCCTGCACAAGGGTGTGGCGGCAAGGACTGCAGGGTTAGTGGCATTTGCCAAGACTCTACGTGTGGCCTCATGTCCCTCATGATATCCTCCAAGAACATGACAAACATTCCCTAATATGCTAAGAAGACTAGCATATGTAGACATCTTCTCTTAAGACAGAATCTGACCCTCTCCTCACTGACCTAGCATTTCCTGCCTTCTTAAAGCCCGCCTCCTACTTGCAGTCACTCTGGGTTTATTGCCAATGCAACCTCACTGGTCTCCCAGCAATACATTGCTTCCTTTTACAACTCTGGGTCAAGCAAGGACACATATCTCTTTCCTTGGATAGCCACAAGGAGGTGGAATTTTCACAATGTTTCCATGCAGCTACTAAGGGAAGATCTAAAGAAAAAGACGTGAAGCAAACAAATGAAAGTCATAAAAAATAAAACCAAGATGTAGTTTTATAGTTTTTCTATGACTCTTGTTCACAAGGCCCTAGTTCATCCTCCTAGAATATTAAGGCTGACCCAGCACCTCAGATTCCTGGCCTGGTGACTCCATCTTCTTATACCCATTCTATCTGCAGCAGGTGGGACCTTACCACCCACCAAGCAGATGCTACCCCCTCTCTCCTCCCTAGAGAGTGCCAATTAGAGAGAGCCCAAGTTCTCAAACCTTGAGTGATCCTATTCTGTTTATTAGTTTATGTTTCTAAACTGGCAGGATTTTCTTTGTTCATGAATGACTGCCTAGTCAGGGAATGGCCATGCCTGTCATATACCACTTGCCCCAAATTTTGCTGTGTGCCTTTGTTCTGTATAGATTTTTCCTCTAAAACAAGTCAAACTAGACACATACTGGAAATGATTAGACTGAATAGGGGAAAACTATGCTGGAATAGCTGGTGAGAACAGCTATTTTTAGCAGCGATCAGAATTCTACCTGTCAAGAAAAATCTTTGAACACCTCAAAAAAATTAAATTCAGGTCTTCTGTAAAAATTAATTATACATATGGCTTCAGGACCATCAGTACCATATTGATATATAATTAGATGAATTTTGAAACATTAAGAGAATGAATGCTAAGGGACATCAATTTCTTTAATGAACAATTTGAATGCATAATAAATTTGATGTGAAATTTAACATGAATTTTTGTTCCTGAAGAAACATTAATCAATAGTAGGGAAATGCACTTAGGGTGAAAGTAGATATGAAAAACAAGATGTTCAATAAATTAAATATACTGCAGAGAAAAATGGTTGCAAATTATAGGTTACCTGGAACATTGATTTACCTTCCCTATTGTTTCATGTTCTTTTCTTTGCCATGATTCTCGATCTCTCCTTGGTGCCCCATGTCTACTATAGATGGCCTTAAACCCCTTTAGAAGCCAACAAAGGATCCATTTCAATGACAATTTGATTTACAAAACCTTTTCTTCTGCCACTTAACATAAATCATGGTGTGTTTACACCATAGTGACTGGTTCCTCTCATGGGCCTTACAAGTGACAGCTGTCACAAGGCACCAACGTGAGCAGTTCGCTGTAATAGAGGATACATAATTCATTAGTTTAACACAGAGGTGCATAATGTAATATATACATTCAATTTAGAATCATACACATGCACACACACACACACAGATACTAATAAATCCTCAATAACTAACAATAGAAATCCTTTGGCACTATAGTTTTAAGAAATCTTCTGTTGTCAATTTATCTAATTCATAACCTATTCATGCCAAGATTTCTGCATTCAAGTGGTTTTTGAGGTATTTTTTAGAATTAATGATGTTGGGCCGGAGGGTTAGCTCAGTGGTTCCGGCGCCTGCCTCGCAAGCGTAAGGTCCTGAGTTCGATCCCCAGTAAACACATATAATGCTGGGCATGGAGACACGCCCACCAACAATCAACACCGCATACCACAGTGCCGGACGTGGTGGCTCATGCCTGTAATCCCAGCACTCGGGAGGCAGAGACAGGAGGATTGCTGAGTTCGCGGCGGCTTACCCGGGCACCATAGTGAGCGCAGGGCCAGCCTGAACTACAAAGTGAGACCCTGTCTCAAAAAGCAAAAAAAAAAAAAAGAATTAATGATGTTATGAGGTTAATTTTTAATACTCATTTTACATAGATGACATAAAATTGAGAAGCACATCTTTATTATCATTTTTAATATTAAAGGTAGATTTCACTGGAAAGCCATTTGTGACGTTAGACCTGAATTTCTCTATTAGAAAATAAACGAGTCATTAGAAGGGAATTAAAATTCCCCTCCCAGTCAACCCCACTGCCCCAGCCATCAGTTAATAGGAATAGATGGGGTAGCAGGTGCTCCCTATAGAAATGCTAATGAGAAACTCTTCCTAGAAGAAAACAGTGGAGTGCTGGGAGGTAAAATTAATCATCCAAAGACAAAAATTTGAAAAATGAGTGTAATAACAAGAAAGACAGAAGAGGAGGCTATAATGTCTGCCCTATAGTAGCCTTGCATGAAGGTTAGAGAAAGCCCATCTGGCTTAGCTTATGCTGTGTAGAATCATCCTGTAGCTCAACTGCTGCTTTCCTGAATTTCCTCCTGTCTAAGTCCAGCCATACGTTAAGGCTAACTTGGGCTCTGAATCTTGCGCGATGCCTTTTTAACTCCTGCCATTCAGAATTAATTTTTTTCCTACTCTCATTTAACTATCTGAACTTTGTCACTGTCTGCATCATTAGCGAACGGTTTGTCCTTATCAGCCTCCCCCCCAGATCACAAACATTTGAATAGAAGGCTGTATTCTGTCCATTTCTGTCCCTTTCATAGCCTAACATTTGTTGCAGTGCCATATAGATCTGTTGATCCAGTGGAATTTTTAGGTCTTTGTAAAAATTTTATTCACTTACATATTGATTCATTTCCTTTAGTTGAACTTATTTCAAAAAATAACCACCCAGGGCCGGAGGGTTAGCTCAGTGGTTCCGGCGCCTGCCTCGCAAGTGCAAGGTCCTGAGTTCGATCT
>PVIC010001545.1:65224-90058 GCA_004025085.1 Thryonomys swinderianus
TCAAAAAAAAAAAAAAAAAATTTGTGTTGGTTTTTTTTGTTTTTTTTGTTTTTTTTTTGAGACAGAGTCTCACTTTGTAGTTCAGGCTAGCCCTGAGCTCACTATGTAGCCCAGGCAAGCCTCGAACTCAGCAGTGCTCCTACCTCTGCCTCCCGAGTGCTGGGATGACAGGCGTGAGCCACCACACCTGGTGATAATATTTGTATTGTTTTAAACCATTTAGCTGGTGCTAATTTATTACAGTAGGATACACAGGGTTTCTTAATCTCAGAGTTACTGACATTTTAGATAAGTCCTTTGTGAAAGGCTGTCCTTAATATTGTAGGATGTTTTGCAATTACCCTGGCCTCTACCACACCATGGTAGTACCATGTCTTACACTTTCCTGCCCTTAGTCATGGCAAAAAAATCTCCAGACACTGCTGATATGACTTGATGGGGGACACATTTATTTTACTTTTTTTTTTTTATTTTTTTTTGAGACAGAGTCTTGCTTTGTAGTTCAGGCTGGCCCTGAACTCACTATGGAGTCCAGGCAAACCTCGAACTCAGCAATCCTCCTGTCTCTGCCTCCCAAGTGCTGGGATTACAGGCGTGAGCCACCACGCCCCGCATTGTGGTATGTGGGATTGATTGCTGGTGGGCGTCAATCACCACACCCAGCATTGTATGTGGTTACTGGGATTGAATTCAGGACCTTGTGCTTGCAAGGCAGGCGCTGGATCCACTGAGCTAAATCTCTGGCCCAAGGGACACATTTATTTTTAATTAAGAACCTCTGTCATATAGCAGTGAAAAAGAACAAATTATCATGGCACTCAATAAGATGCATAAATCTCACAGACAAAATAATGAGTGAGAGAAATTAAATATAAGGACACTTACTGAACAACACTATTTATGTAAAGTTCAAACATAAAGTTCAAACACCAGGCATAATGGTCATGTAATTCCAGTACTCCAGGAGGCTAAGACAGAAGGATTTCAAGTTCAAGCCCAGTCTGGGAAACTTAGCAAAACCCTGTTTCAAAATCAAGAACTTGGGGTGCAGCTCAGTGTGAAGGCCCTGAATCCAATCTCTGGTACCACAAAAAAAAAAAAAACTTCAAAAACAGGAGAAAGTAATTGATGATTGTAGTAGAATAGCAATGATCTCTACAATTGGGTTGAATGATTGCTGACAAGAAGCACTGGCCTCTGAGAAAGTGAAATCTACTCTACCGTGTTCTGGGTGGAACTTACATGGGGCTGTATGTGATGGTTAATCTTGGCTGTCATCTCAATTGGCTTGAGAGACACCAGGAGATTAGTAAAGTGCACGTCTTCCTGTGTCACTGGGGCGTGATCCTAGGGACTTGGTTGGTCCCTGGCTCCTTCCTCACTGGCTGTTCTTCTGCTCTCTCTGCTCTTGGCTTCCATGAGGTGAAGCAGGCTTCTGCCACCACCATGATGCTTCTGTTTTGAAGCCAGCTGACCATGGACTGAAACCTCTGAGTAATACATAAACTTCTCTCCCTTTAGATCATAGAGGTTGGGTATTTTATCACAGCAATGGAGAGCTAACTCATATATTATACATGTCAAAAATTAAGTTATAGGCTTTATTCTAGGTGTGTTACACCTCAACAAAAAATAAAGTCAAAGTACAAACTGACTAAATGGAAATATAGTTTGACAGTCAGGAGAAAGGGTAGAGCAGGAAAGAAATATCTAGATAACATCAACCGGTTAGTGAGAATCAAACCCACACAGGCTATGCAGGATGAGAGATGGAAAGGATGAGAATAATGCGGAGTCAGAACCGATCTCAGGGATGGAGGGAACAGGAGGTACTAAAGGCAGGGCTGGAGTGTGCTTGCCTCCTCCAAAGGGCCGCAAAGCCCCATCACTGTCTCCACCTCCCGGGTCCCTCCCCATTGGCCTCGTGTAATACCATCATGTGTGTTTGTTAAACACCAGTACCTCTCACAGTCCCTGCCTTATTCCACCACAGTCCCCATCAATGTGTAGTTGTTTTCAGATGAATGAAGCAGCTCTTATAGGACCAAGGCTGGTGAGACTTCTCTAGTGGGAAAATTGAGCTCAGGCCTCAAGCCACAAAACCCACAAATGTCTCTGGAAACACTGCTTCCTCCTCCACTGTGTTTTTGTGTTGTGGTCATTGTCCATTTCCTATAGTAACTTCAAAAAATTGGCCCACATTGTGACAAATCCTAGAGAGCATTTTTTTTTTTTTTTGAGACAGGGTCTTCTTTGTAGTTCAGGCTGGCTCTGAGCTCACTCTGTAGCCCAGGCAAGCCTGGAATTCAGCAATCCTCCTGTCTCTGCTTCCTCAGTGCTGGGATTACAGGCATGAGCCGCCATGCCCGGCACTGTGGTATGTGGTATTGGTTGCTGGTGGGCATGGTGACTCATTGTATGTGGTTACCAGGATCAAACTCAGGACCTTCGGCTTGCGAGGCAGGCGCCAGAACCACTGAGCTAAATCTCCTGCCCCGTAGAGTGCATTTTTTGCAGGTCTCCTGGCCATTCAGGAGTGTTCACTATTAAACCATAAGAATAATTAGAAAGTTAGACAGTGGTAAAATACAAAGAGAATATTCAAGAGAACAGAAATATAATTGAGCTTCAGCCTCATTCACTGAGTTCTTACTTGGTGGCAAATGCTTTAACATATCTTTTATTTCTACTTCTTAATGACCTTTTAATGTAAACATCTCTATCTTTAAGAATGAAGAATAAAGTTGGGAGTGGTGGGAACTGAGATCACACAGCCAGTCAGGGCTGAACTGGCTCAGAAGTCTAATTCTCTTCATTCCAGTCCACAGCTGTGTCTTGCTTGTGCAGCCCAAGCAGATCTGCCATGTCCCCTGGTTCAACCTACCATTCTTCAGAGGGAGCTGCCACCCTCCACCTTAATGGCTGTCTTTCTGGTCCCGCTTCCCTACGCCTATGTCATCCTCTTCAGCCAACCTTGTTTCTCTCCTCGTCTGCCTAGCCTTTCTGCCCCCTGCTTCCTGCACACACTTAATGCTTTTTCCTGGGGTCTTCAGCCCTGGTTGCACATTAAAAATGACAACAACCCCAGCAGGTGCTCTGTCCAAATCACAGCCTAAGATGGGTTCTCATAAGCCCCACACTTTGATTTCACTTACAAGTTTGTCTCCTGGCCTCCTACATTCTAAATCCTTCATATCTTTCAGGGCTTTTAATCCATTGTGAAAGAGGCTTATACTATGAAAGCAGGGAATTAGGTTGAATTTATTTGGTCCTAATTCTATAATAATAACGTAGTGGGATTAATAATATTGTCATTCCAAGTTCAATGCAGCATTTTAAGAACATGCAAAGGCTGGGGTTGTGAGCACCAAGGGTTCCTGGTGGGGGGCACATGATCCTTACTGTCTCACAAGGGACATAACATGGAGGCATGTATCCCAAGTAAAGGCAGACCCCAGGGAGGTTATGGGGCCAGGATTCTCTAGGGGCACTACAGAGGCTGGTCCACTCTTTTGGAAAGTTTGTGGATGCCATAGTTGTTTTCATTGTGGGAAATGTCCCGATATCCCTGAAGGACTTGGTAACCATTAAATTTTTTTTTTTTTGAGAAAGGGTCTCACTTTGTAGTTCAGGCTGGCCCTGCACTCACTATGTAGCCCAGGCAAGCCTCAAACTCAGCAGTTCTATGTCTCTGCCTCCTGAGTGCTGGGGTTACAGGCGTGAGCCACCATGTCCAGCTAAAAATATTTTTGAATAATGCTTCTAACATAAAATCTTTGTGATCTTTGGAAAGTTTTGATTTTTCCCATCGGTTGAATGGGGCAATAGAAACACAATAGAAAATTCTATTACTCAATAGAAAATTCACAGTGTCATAAGAAGAATGCAGGGAGATAATGCTTATGCAAGGTACGTGTTCACTATAGTAAATGTTATCATTGTTACCTAGAGAATGGAACAGAATAGGATACCAAAGGAAGCATTCATTGATTTCTTCAGGAAATATCTATCACTTCTTGTTTGAGACACTATACTAGATACATATACTAGTGAACAACATAGTCTACTGAGATAAACTGGTTAAAAAATTACAGTAGGGCCGGGCATGGTGGCTCACGCCTGTAATCCCAGCACTCAGGAGGCAGAGACAGGAGGATTGCTGAGTTCGAGGCTTGCCTAGGCTACACAGTGAGCTCAGAGCCAGCCTGAACTACAAAGCGAGACCCTGTCTCAAAAAACAAAACAAAACAAAAAAAAATTACAGTAGGGCCACGAATTTATCTGAGTGGTTTTGGCATCTGCCTGGCAAGCACAAGGTCCCAAATTTGATCTTGGTAACCACATACCACAGTGCTGGACATGGTGGCTCACGCCTGTAATCCCAGCACTCAGGTGGCGAAGCAAGAGGATTACTGTGAGTTCAAGGCTAGGCTGTACTGCATAGTGAGTTCAAGGCCAGACTGAAGTGCAAAGTGAGACCCTGTCTCCAAAAAACTAAAAAAAATAAATAAACTAAAAAATAAAAAATGAAAAAGAAAATTACAGTAATATAAGTGCAGTAACAGAAATATGCACAGGGTGATGAGGGATGTAGAAGAAAGGGAGGATTGAGGTTAGGACACAATTTCCTGGAAAAGCTATGCCTGTACTGTGTGTCAGGGTAAAGTTAGTTCCACTGGAAGGGCATGGATGAGGAACTGTATGTTCCTTCCTAGAGATCCTTAACAATGAGAAGAGGAAGCAGAAGGCCAGTTAAGGGTATAATACCTCTCAGCTGTTTAACTTTATTTTGGCACTTTGGATTCAAACCTTATATGCTGCATATTATCTATATGACTTTGAGCAGGTACTTAACTTCTCTTTTTAAATTTTATTTCCTTACTGGTAAGATAGAATCAATTGTACCTACCTTGTATGTTTATTGAAAAACTTAACATTGTATTAAATCTATCTCTCTCTTACCTATCTATTTACCATTGCATTCCCACCATTTGGCTTAATGCAATGTATTTAGTAGATGCTTAATATATTTTAATTACACAAATGAGTGAATGATCCATATATAGTATTTAGCATAGTGCCTAGTCCACAGTGGGCACTTATTTTCATCATTTTTATCCTTGGTGGCTTGAGTGCCACTAGGCTAATAGTAAGAGGCCCTTTTGCTCTTCTGTTTGCACAAATTCTGAATTTCTGGGAAAACAAGTATTAAATGCTCCAATTAGGTTTCTGTGGGCATTTTTGGTCCATCAACCATCTGAGTCACTAGTTTATTATGTGTCTGTGCAAATACAAATTAAACAAGTAAGCCAGGCTCTTGTCACTTTGTATATATGAAAACATAACATTTGTAAAACAGGAAACATAAAGTTAGAATCTTAATGAAAGCAGTTAGAAAAGGATGATTTTCAACAAGCTTAAATTTGCTCTGAAAATGAATTCAGAGCTATTTCTTCACTCAGTATTGTTATCTAATTTTTAACAAACTCTGGATTTTAATTTCCTAGGTGTCACCATAGTGTTGGCTGATGATGTACAAGCTAGATAAAACTTTCATCCTTGGACTATAATGACTTCCCAACTGAGTATCTGTGCTTCTCTGACATTATACAAGTATCTCCCCAACGCCCAGGAGACCCAACGACTCCTCATAAGGATCTGACATTCTGCAGGGCTATATAAGAAAGTCCAAGTAGGCTGTGTTCCTTACAGGTAGAACCTGAGCCTTGTCTGCTTATCCTTCTCTCTGAGCCCGGCACAGAACACAGCTCAACAGTGTTTGCAAACAATCTCTAAATGGGTGGATAGGTCCACTATGATTCTTCTCAGTGCTTCTCCCTCGCAAATTTTGTGAGTCACTGGATTAAATATGTATTTCAGATGCTAAAATTCTGGTCAGATGGCACAGGGAGAGGAAAATGACAAGCTGTGGGTGTGATACCAGTGGAGAGGAAAAATGAAAGCAGAGGATAGAGAATAGGAAGAATAATAAAAGCATTGCTGCCCACCAGCACTGTGGCCCACAGCCTGGTGTTATGAGAAGATAGCATTGTCAAGATCTCTAAGGATGGATTACATGGCATCATCAATACACACTGCCATGGAATTCAGGTCTATATACAATTTTTCATCCCTGTAACCTACCACAGTCTTTCTATGCAGAGGACACTTTTTCTTGAAGGTAAGCAAATACCTAAGTTACTGGCATAACCAAAAACCCAATAATTCATTTAGAGTTTAGATCACACTTTGAATAGCAATAAGGTCAACTTTTGCTATTTATTCCTTCATTTCCCATTAGTGCATCATTATTCATCTGTTAAGCAGATATCTGTTAAACTCTTATTGTACACATATGGATTCCTGACTTGCAGCCCACAGGGCTGAACACCTAACTAGTAAAGTGAGTCAAGTTCTGCAGGAAATTACATGCTTTTCAAGCAGACATCCTCTTAATTCTGACTCGATAGAAGAAGAAAGACTTTAAAGGGCCGGAGACTTAGCTCAGTGGTTCCAGCGCCTGCCTCGCAAGTGCAAGGTCCTGAGTTCGATCCTGGTAACCACATACAATGCTGGGCGTAGTGACTCACGCCCACCAGTAATCAATACCACATCCCACAGTGCCGGGCATGGCGGCTCATGCCTGTAATCCCAGCACTCGGGAGGCAGACGCAGGAGGATTGCTGAGTTCCAGCTATACAGTGAGCTCAGGGCCAAGCGAGACTCTGTCTCAAAAAAAAAAAAAAAAAAAAAAAAGAAAGACTTTAAAGAAGGGTAGCAACTGAACCTCAGTTGGACCGTAAAGGAGTAGTTTGATTTCAATAGGTAAACTATTGTTTAGCAGGCAGGCAGGAAAGTGGCACATCCTAGACTGAAAGACCACTGGGCATAGAACTAGACATGCCAACATTCAAATATAATAAGTTTTCCAAGTGTAAGGAGGACAAACCAAGGGTCAGCTGAGCTTCTCTAAAGGGACATATTGTAAACATTCGAGGTAGCTCAACATGCAAGACTAAGGATAGTATGTAGGTACTTGTATAAGAGAGAAAACAAGTTTCCTAAAAACATTTTATTGTCCAAGTTAAAACATGATAATAATTGAATATAATTTTATGTCATACTAATGAGGATAGTTTTTTTTTAGGAAAATAAGATTGGCTGAATTGGAGCTCAAAATTAGTGTTCCTTTCATGAAATTGATTATAACTATTCATCTATAAATACCATTCTTAGTTCAGGACTCTACAAAGTAGGTAGAGCACTGGATTTGCATAGGGTCCATAGTTTACCAATTTCCAATCTATGTTACTGAGATCAGAATATGTTGCTACCCAGTTTCAGACTCTGCACTTCACAAGCAAATAACCACCTGGGCAGAATGCCTGAGATTACTTGGTTTGACTGTGTCTTATTAAGCACATCACTTTTCTCCCAAAGGACACACTCACTCTTGTTTTCTTACCACTGAAAACAGCAGGAGGCTGATGTACATGTAAGAGTCTCTTTGTCTTCAAATATAATGGGTAGCCAAGCCTTCTGCTACAGCAACCAAGAATGCAAGGTACAGAATTCACCATTGTGAAACAATATTAGTCTGTGGCTACTATGGCTGTTTTGCATGAAGTTCTCCTGGGAGTGAGAACAAGGGCTTAAACACTAACAGACAAGGAGTAAGTGGTGCTAAAATATGCACAGGCAAGTAATCAGTGTACCTAGAACCAGTACCCAATAGTAGCATAGAAGAGGGCCAGAGATTTAGCTCAGTGGTTCTGGCGCCTGCCTCGCAAGTGCAAGGTCCTGAGTTCGATTCCCAGTAACTACACACAATGCTGGGTGTGGTGACTCACGCCCACCAGCAATCAATACCACATACCACAGTGCCAGGTGTGGTAGCTCACGCCTGTAATCCCAGCACTCAGGAGGCAGAGACAGGAGGATTGCTGAGTTCGAGGCTTGCCTGGACTCCATAGTGAGTTCAGGGCCAGACTGAACTACAAAGCGAGACCCTGTCTCAAAAAAAAAAAAAAAAAAGTAGCACAGAAGAGCTCTACCATGAGAGGATCATAGCTCTTCAATGATCCTCTGATGTAGAATTTCTTGACTTGACCAATGACAGACTGAATTGGCAAGAGGCATGTTGGTTCTAGCAGCTAAGAAACTGACATAACACTATCATTCCAGGGAGACTTTCAGCACAACAAAATTCTCCTAATCCAAATTGCATTGGTGAGAAGGGGGTACTTTAAAGCACTGTTAGAATCTCTATTTAGGTGGAGGAATTTGAGCAGAAAGCATTGCTCTAGTCATTCATTTATTCAACTCATATTTGTTGAGGTCTTCCCATGAACAAGATACTGAGTCATGCTTTGGAATATGATTATGAGGTCCAGGGTTTGGGATATCCTGGTGTACTCTGCATCAGCTTCTACTTCAACAGTAGGGGGACATATGATGATGATGATGATGATGATGATGATGATGATGATGATGATGATGATGATGATGATGATGATGATGGTGGTGGTGGTGATGATGGTGATGATGGTGATGATCATGGAGTGGGTGAATCTGCACATGGATGAATTTTTTTTTCAATGTGACAAAAACATATTTATAGAGCTGGAGATTTAGCTCAGTGGTTCCAGCGCCTGCCTCATAAGCACAAGGCCCTGAGTTTCACCCAGTAACCACATACAATGCTGGGTGTGGTGACTCACACCCACCAGCCATCAATACCACATCCCACAGTGCCGGGCATGGTGGCTCATGCCTGTAATCCCAGCACTCGGGAGGCAGAGGCAGGAGGATTGCTGAGTTCCAGGCTTGCCTGGGCTACATAGTGAGCTCAGGGCCAGCCTGAACTACAAAGTGAGACCCTGTCTCAAAAAAAAAAAACAGGGCCGGAGGGTTAGCTCAGTGGTTCCGGGGCCTGCCTTGCAAGTGCAAGGTCCTGAGTTCGATCCCTGGTAACCACATATAATGCTGGGCGTGGAGGCACCCCCACCAACAATCAACACCGCATACCACAGTGCCGGGCGTGGTGGCTCACGCCTGTCATCCCAGCACTCGGGAGGCAGGGACAGGAGGATTGCTGAGTTCGCGGTGGCTTGCCTGGGCACCATAGTGAGCTCAGGGCCAGCCTGAACTACAAAGCGAGTCCCTGTCTCAAAAGCAAGAAAAAAAAAAAAAAACATTTATAAAATGACAAAGAAAATGTGGTAATGTGTACAATAGAACAGTATTCACCCATGAACAAGATTAATATTCTGTCATTTGTGGCAACATGGAAAACATTATGTTAAATAAAATAAATGAGACACACAAAAGCTAAATACCACATGATTTCACATGTGGAAGATAAAGTGGTTGCCAGAGATTGAGAACACTAAGGAAAAGAGGAGGGAAGAAAGCATTAGTTAACAGCTGTGAAACAGATAGGAGGATTAAATTCTAATGCTCTACAGCAAAGTAGGGTGTCTACAGTTAACAATAATAATAAAGTATAAATTTCAAAAGAGCTTGAATAGACAATTTGAAAGCATTAAGGATTTTATATGAAGGATTTTAGAGTCAGATTCTGGTGGAGGAGGCAAAAGCTCTAAGAAACACAAGGGAAATTAGTGTGTAACTCTCCCTTGGCCATGGTTTCAGTTACATACAGTCAGGCTTTATCCAAAAATATTAAATAGAAAACTCCAGAAATAAATAATTTTTCAGTTTTATATTAGATGAGACTTTGAGTAGCAGAAGTTCTCATACTACCGCTCTTTCTTACTCAGGATGAGTCACCTTTTTCCAACATATCCAATCTGTGTATGTGACCAAACCATTAGTCACTTATAAATGTCTAGGTTAGCAGACCAACTGCTAAGGTATCACACACCTGCTTGGGTTCAAATAACCTGCACTTCACTTATTAACAGCCGCAAAGCACAAGAGTGGAGGTGCTGGCAATTTTATTACAGCATATGATGATACCAATTTTAGTTATTGTTATTTCTCTTACTGTGCCTGATTTTGAAATTAAACTCTATCATGAACATGCATATATAGGAAAAGACATTTATGTATGGCATGGGTACTTTCTGCAATGTTGGGCCTCCCGTGGGGGTCTTGGAGCAAATCCCTCACAAATAAGGAGAAATTACTGTAATCGCAGCTCCTAGTCTAGTAGCCATGGTGCAGTGGATCCACCAAATGTCTCCCGGTCGGAAAAATCTCAGTTCAAATACCAGTCTTATCATTTACCACTGGGTGATGTTGGTATAGTTATTTCAAATCTCTGGCCCTCAGTTTCATTCCCCCAGAACCTGAAATGTAAATATTTTTCTAAGATTATGTTTGTGCAACATCAATAATCTACACTCATTCAAATGTGACTTGGCCCTAGACATTCATATTTTAATGGGATGAGAAAAACATAAACTCCTTGAACTGTCCTGGTAAATTATTTCCTTTTCTTTGTATGTGAAACACACAGTCATCCCCTGACAGATAATAGATGCTCTACAAATATTAGCAATTGTTGAATACTTGAATTGTTACGAGAGTTGCTTCTGAAAACTAGAACCAAGTACGATCTGCGTGTGTTTGTGTGTGTGTGTGTGTGTGTGTGTGTTTTGAGTGGATGATCAGAAGGATGCAGAGTGCTGGGTAATCAGGTTGCCTTTAGGCCTGTTTCCCAACCAGGGCTGGCGGCCATCTGCTCTGAGCAGCCACCCGTCTGGGAGTAGAGGGTGGGTATCCATGGGAACCAGCACAGAAGGTTGCCGGGAGGACTCTGTGGCAGCCAGCCAGCACGGAGAGTGGAAATCGAGTGGAACCAAAATGACAGACTCATGTGTGTTCAGTGGAGTGGGAAGTGGTCAGCTGTGAGGGCCAGGGTGGGGCCTGCAGACAGCTAAACTAGAGTTTGAGACCAGAAAAAAACTCCAAGCCCTAGAAAGACTTGCACACCTGTGCCTAGGAAGGTCACTTTAAGGAACCCGACACTAATTACTTCCTCTATGTCTTTCTCCATCTCTTACTCCTTCCTTTAATAGGAAATTTATTAAAAACAAAGGGGTAAAAAAAAAGAAATTTTTATTTTTATTTTAAAAACAAAAAATTTAACCAGGCATAGTGGTACACACCTGTTGTCTAGCTACTCAAAAGCATAAGGCACAATGGTCACACATTAGAGGCAAACCGGGGAAACTTAGAAGATTCTATTTCAAAATAAAAAAAAATAAAAGAGCTGTGCTGGGCGTGGTGGCTCACACCTATAATCTCAGCATTTGGGAGGCAGAGGCAGGAGATTGCTGTGATTTCGAGGTTAGATTGGGCTACATAGTGAGTTTCAGGGCCAGCCTGAACTACAAAGTGAGACCCTGTCTCAAGAAAAACTACAAAATAAAATAAAATAAAATAAAAGGGGCTGGTAGTATAGTTCAGTGGTAAAGTGTCCCTGGTGTTTTTCTCTAGTTTCCAAAAAAAGAAGATAAATTTAATCGTTTCACATAACACCACTCATAAACTAATGTCTTAATTTGAGTACTGGTTTGTCTATTTTTTTAAGGTTGAAATCATGCATTTCTAATACTGTGTATTCCTTGTAAAAATTTGAGTCAGACATTTCACTTTGAGAAAAAGAAAAAAAAAAGCATGAGATTTGGAGTAAGACACCTCCTTTGTTTGTATCCCAGATCAGCCTCAGGTAATGAGTGAAGCTAAAGTTACACATTGGTCCAGAATGGATATTGCTAAGTGAATGTTACTGTTACATCCTAGCCTGCAGTACCCATTTTAGTCATTTCTCAGTTTTTGAATTAAGTATTTCTTGTGTATTTAGGTAATTTTGATAAATCCTGGTGGATAAAAAGAAAATGGAATGGAAGAAAGAGAAAGGAATAGAGGACTTTTTGATTTCACAAAAAGCATTGAGAATTGGACATTGGTGGTGCATGTCTGTAATCTCTGCTCTCTGGGATACAGAAGCAGGAGGATTGAGAGTTTGGTGTCAGTCTGGGCAACATGGTGAGGCGTTTTCTCAAAATAACATAAAAAGGGGGCCAGAGATATAGCTCAGTGGTTCCAGCAAGGTCCCTGGTTCAACCCCCGATAACCACATACAATACTGGGTGTGGTAGCTCACGCCTGTAATCCCAGCATTGGGGAGACAGAGGCAGGAGGATTGCTGAGTTCAAGGCTTGCCTGGGCTACATAGTGAGTTTCAGGGCCAGCCTGAACTACAAAGCCAGACCCTGTCTCAAAGGGGTGGGGGGGGCTGGAGATGTAACTTAGTGGTAGAATACTTGGCTACTATATGTGAGGCCCTGGGTCTGATCTCCAGTACCACACACATACAGACGCAAAAAAAAAAAAAAAAGCATATTGAAATTTAAAATGCTACAGTTACCCTGGATAAGACTTGTGAGGTAAGACATATATATCTGCATCATTTCTTTTTTATTTAGTGAACAACAAGCAGAAGGGCTATTGTTCCAGGACCTGGGTTACAGTTGGGAAGCAGGGGAAGGACCCCCAGTGGTAGATGGCAGGTCCTTAAGGCAATCAAGTTTTTAGGGGGGAAATGGGCATTATCTATAGCCATTTCAACCAGACTGCATCTCAGACGGATTCACTACTTAGAATGTTCAGTGTATGATCAATTCATCCAGGTCTGTTGGATCTTGAGCAGGACACTTGGCAGTCATCCTGAGAGCCAGTGCCAGGCCAGAGGCAGGGTAGCTTAGCAGAAGGCTGATGAACTGGACTCTGACAGGGCCTCCTAAGTCTTCTTTCATTTTCCCCAGTGCAACACTCACTCTTTATTTCCATCACTTAAATGATTGTGTGCTATTCTATCAGCACATTTTATTGACTATTCCCCTTTACTGAGTGTTTCACTACCTTTCAGCTTTAAACCACTATTAATTCAAAACTAATTTCCTCCCTTCCTTCCTTTTTTTCTTTCCTTTCTTCCTTCCATTGGCAGTTTGGTGACCAGAAGGTATTTTACAAGTGGTCTATTGTGTCTTCTCATTTCATAGATGTGACCTCTTAGGCTGACAGCAGAGTTTGTGATTTCTCCAGTGGTACAAGGAGGTGGGCTTCAGAAGTAGGAATGGAATCTAAGTCTCTCTGGACTCCTGGTCCAGTGCTCTCTTCCCAAGCCACCACAGACCATCCACTCGTTCTGCCTGCTCACATATCTCATATCCCACCACATAGAACACTCCAGAGTTAGCCTGTCCAAGATACTCTAAATAGCTGTGTTTACTTATTAGGTGTGTTTCTGTCCTTTTAAATACTTCTGTCATAAATATTTATGACTCAATATTGTCATTTCCATATCAAACTAGAAAACAAGAACCATATGTTTTTCAATTTAGTGTTAGTAAACACTATTTATTATACTAGTCCATTCGCTCTTGTACATTTGCTTGAAAACAGAAATTCACACTTGGCAGTGATTTGAAAGTTGACATTAAGTTCTAACCCTGAAAGTATACAAGCTCAGGGACAGAGGGGTTAATTTAAGCTTGTTAACTAATTTTTAAAATTAATTCAACATTTTCACACTTCCACAGTGCACAAGAGTTCATCTAATAATTGTTCAGTTGGGAGAATTTGTCCTCAAGTTGCTTCTAATTTAGCCTGGAAGAACATTTTTAAATGTAGATTTTATTATTATTCAAATATAGTGAGACCAACAGATCAGCAGAGAACTACCAGTGAGGAGCTAGTTTGTTGCCAAAAGGAGAACCTTGTCACACGAGGCCAAATAAAGAAGCTTGAGGGAGCCAGAGATTTGGCTCAGTGGTTCTAGTGCCTGCCTTGCAAGCACAAGGTCCCTGGTTCGATCCCGGTAACAACATACAACAATACTGGGCATGGTGACCACGCCCACTGGCAGTCAGTACCTCATACCACAAATGCTGGGTTTGGTGGCTCAAACCTGTAATCCCAGCACTCGGGAGGCAGAGACAGGAGGATTGCTGAGTTCTAGGCTTGCATGGGCTACATAGTGAGCTCAGGGCCAGCCTGAACTACAAAGTGAGACCCTGTCTCAAAAAAAAAAAAAAAGAAGAAGAAGCTTGAGGATTGGGAAAGGGCCTAAAGAGTGTGTTGGGGATGAATACAAACTTGTTTTGTTTTGTTTTGTTTTTTCAGAAAAGAATGGACAAGTGGAAAACTGGTTAGGCAGAGTTTGAGACTGGCTAGTTTGAACAGGGTGAACAGGCTCAGGAACACAGGCACACCGTGGTCTTTTGTTACCTGACCATGGGGTGAGTAGACAGGACTGGTGGCCCTGGTACAAGAGCCCTGTGGGAACCTGATAAAGGAGGTGGTTGGGCGATGGAAATTTGTCCGTTTGCATAGCAGATGCATGGCCACAGGCAGGTTCTTTCTGTCTCTAGGAACTGACTGGCCTAGCACAGGTGTGACAGTTTCCCTAAGATCAGTAAGACCCCAGATGCTAAGCATCAGAAGACCTGCCTAATTCAGAGGCAAGGCAGGTGCCTAAGGCTAGCATGTGATAGGGTAGAAAGCTGTAAGTAACAAGAGAAAAGCACACTTAGCGTGTGAAGAGATCATTTCCAGAATATTTGTTTGGGTGCAGGTCTAAGAGAAACAATGGCTTCTCAGCAGGGCAGGTGTACAAAAGGAGCCCAGATCCCACCACTCACTCACTGGCAAGCTGCCCATCTTGGGCAAATTACTTCAACCCTCTGAACAGTGTTCATTCCATTGTGTTCTCCTCAAGGTGCAGTGTGCAGACTCGCAGCTGCATCCGCTGAGCACTTGATGTCACTCAGCCTCCTGACTGTCAGATCAGACTCTGAGAGTCAGGTCCGGGAAGCTGCATTTTTTTGAGTACCTACTCCTATTCTGCATTCCTGTGATTCCTAGAAACACTAACATTGGAGATCAGTCTGGAGAAAACATTACTAAGTGTCTTCTGGGGCACAAAGGCTAAAATCTCACACATTGGCAAAGAGACTTATATACTCAAACAGCTACAGCCTTTGCCACGCTTTGGTCTCCCACACGCGCCAGCGCCTTAGACAGGAGTTATGTGTGGGTTGCCTGCCGTCCGCAGCATCTGCAGAGCTGGGTGCTGCACATGAGGACAGTAAACACACCCCCCACAGCGCTGGCTGTCCTGGGCCAGCTGTGCAGGGAGGCTGACGTCACAGATGTTGGGATACCCTCGGAAGGGTGCACACCCAAGCAGCCCAGACCTCAGGCCAGAGAAGCCTCAGATCAAAGCAGGGCTGCTATTGCAGCTATGCGATTCCACATCCATTTATCACCAGGGGTTTCTAACTTTACCTCACATTTTTAAAAATATGAACAGATTGACTGAAAATGCTTTTGGCGGTTTCAAGTGAAAACACATGAGTAAAAAATTATTGAATAATTGCTGAGTTCCTTGGCATTGCAGAAGGGGGCTTTCTGCAGATGGGTGCTAGGGGAGCCTCGGGGACAGAGGGACTGGGAGGCTATGTTTATTTATTCAGCATCAGGTGCCACTTACAACTTGGTGCTGTTTTTTTGGGGGGTTTTTTTGCCTTTTTGGAGACAGGGTCTTGCTTTGTAGTTCAGGCTGGCCCTGAGCTCACTATGGTGCCCAGGCAAGCCGCCGCGAACTCAGCAATCCTCCTGTCCCTGCCTCCCGAGTGCTGGGATTACAGGCGTGAGCCACCACGCCCAGCATTATATGTGGTTACCAGGGATCGAACTCAGGTCCTTGCGCTTGCAAGGCAGGCGCCGGAACCACTGAGCTAACCCTCCGGCCCCTTGGTGCTGTTTTTTAAAGTTTATTTTATTTTTGATACTGGGGATTGAACTCAGGACCTTGTGCTTGCAAGGCAGGTGTGGCACCATTGAGCTAAATCCTGGGCCTAGTGCTGGGGTTTTTAATCCTCACTACACACCTACAATATGTATTTTCCCCATCTCACTTCAACACAGGGAGGTGACATATCCACTCCCTTCCCGAGGTTTCACAGAAGTATATGTAGAAGAGCTGTCTGGCCTGCTCCATCTGCTTCCACAAGTCCCTCCACGGCCCAGCCAGGCTGCCCCCAAGAAGCCTGCAGTGCCCCCTTCACCTCTGGGTGGGCTCTTGTTCTAAAGATAAATAAACATTCAGTTCACTCGCCTTCGCAGATGGTTCTTCTCAGATCTCTGACAGAATAAACCAACTCCTGGCTGCCTATTTTGCTCCACAATTTCCTTCCCATTCCCCTCGTAATTATATAGTAATTATTATGTTGGTAATTACCTCATTAGTAATTTTGGTGGGAGAAAACTCAATGAAAGAATAATAAAAAGGCCTTTATAACTACAAGATTGCAAATGACAAATACAGTGTTAATAGCACCTAAACATTCACTAAGAGAAGAGACTTTTCCTGTACCGTATTTTGAAGGGCCAACATCTCTTAGTCAATACGCATTTCCCTGGAGAGCCATTTCCAAGCAAGTGCAGGTGCTCTGAAAGTTCTCCTAAGCAGAGTCGCAGCGACTGTCCCACGGCCTCGCAGCCCCCACTGTTTCCTCGGTCATGGTGAAGGGGGCAGAGACATGAGAAAGGGCTTCCCAATAATTGGAAAAGACAAGGCCTGACAAGGATGCTTGTATCCCGGTCATGGGTCCCCAGAGCCAGCACCTCAAAGTCCTTTCTACTGAAACCAGGTTAGAAGCCCCTAGAGGCAGAGCCCGTCCTGCTCAGCTCACCCCGCCTGACTCATGCAGAGGGAGGGGTGGAGAACTGGGGCTCCTCCAAGCAGCAGGCCTGGCTCCTCACAGTTGGGCTTCCCTGACTGCCACGCACCCCCTGCCCGCAACCCCAGTGACTCGGAGCATGGCCACATCGTGGAGTCTTTGTGGGATTTGCTGTCGACATCGTGTGACTGTGAAAAGCTCTATGTCTCCCATTTTGGCAAATTCGTAATACAAGATTCAACTCTTGCTTTTTTGATGTTTTTGCCATGGTCTCCACTTTAAGAAGGTGGCATAAATCTCCTCATCTGTGTGCCCTTGGCTCATTTCTCATGTTTTTTCCACAATGTCATCGTTCAGAAGTGTCTGTACTGAGAGCCTCTTTTGTGCAATGTAGGGACAGGGCTGCAGTGAGGAGTACACAGCGAGGCTGAGGAGATAAAGTAACCCCCGAAGGTCAGAGCGAACATTTGAATCCCAGCCTCATAGTAGAAAATGTATATAAAGGAGCCGGGCGTGGTGGCTCACGCCTGCAATCCCAGCACTCGGGAGGCAGAGACAGGAGGATTGCTGAGTTCAAAGCTTGCCTAGGCTACATAGTGAGCTCAGAGCCAGCCTGAACTACAAAGCAAGACCCTGTCTCAAAAAAAAAAAAAAAAGTATACAAAGGAAATCAAGAGTAACACACTTTTAGGCTCTCTGTTGATTAATGGATTTAAAGAAAGAAATGTCTATATGGTGCTTGCACAGGTAATTTTGCCAATGCTAGAAACTCTTTCACACACTTGGCGTTCATTGCAGCAAAATAAAATAGAAACCCCTTTGGAGGCGGTGTTTGTGGGGTGCAGTCGGATCCTCCATCTGAGTGACACAGCAGTATCTCCTGGGATAACAGAAATGATCACTGTTCATTGATCTCCTTTTAGACCTGGCCTCAGTAGTCCCTCCCAGCCTCCCCCTTAAAATATCAAAGCGCCTGGGGAGACAAGTGCGTGCGTCTCCTCCCATTGAATTTCACGGGGCTCATGCTGAGGTTCGTGCTCAGAAGCCCACGCGTGATCAGTGAATCACCGGCCTTTGAATTTGCCTCTTGTCTTCTCTTTTCATTTGTGAGTTTTGTTAGTTAAGACAGTCGCTCAGGGTCATCCCTCACTGGTGCTGTGAAAGCACATCTGTGCTGTCTCCTGCGGGTCCTGTGTTAAATGATCCTGAGGGAGGACGGCCTGGGAGGGGGCTGGGCAAGGCCAGCGGGCGGTTAAGGACATGCCTCTGAGGGCTGAGCAGCAACTCAGAGGTAGAACATGTAGTTAGCGTGTGTGAGGCCCTGAGTTTCATGCCCAGCAGCATACAAATGCAGTCACACATGTGTGCATACACACACACACACACACACTCCTGTTTCCATTAAATTCTTACATCAAAACAGCACAAGAGATGACATTATATCTGTTTTACAGACAAGGAAGGCAATTCTCAAAGTTACACAACTGGTGAAGGGCATAAGTAAGATTCCAAGCCCAAGGATTCTGTCTGTCTCCGTCTGTCTCTGTCTCTGACTCTTTCTGTCTCTCTGTCTCTCTCTCTCTCTCTCTCTGTCTGCCTGCCTGGCTGTCTGTCTGTCTGTCTGTCTGTCTGTCTGTCTGTCTCTCTCTCTCTCTCTCTCTCTCTCTCTCTGCCTCTTCTTCTGCAGTGATACTGAGGATTGAGTCCATGGCCTTTGCCCTGAGTTATGTCTCTGGCCCATTGTAATTTTTATTTTGAGACAGAGATTGCGCTAAATTGCCCAGCCTGGATTTAAATTGAAACCCTCCTACCTTAGCCCCCTAAAGTGCTAGAATTACCATCCTGCACCACCACACTCAGATCCTAAACTGCTTCTGATGGCCCTGTTATTGCTTAGAATGAATAGAAATTGTAGGAGAGTGCCCCCAGATACGTAGATCTTCCTGCAATTCCACCAACAATTATTACCCAAATGTAGTCCTTTTTGAGATTATTCACTTGTACCCCTTAAGCTAGTTGCACTGGTATTCAGTCAGCATCCCATCGTGAGCAAGGTGCTATGCTTGGTACATCACAGATACTATTTCTTTTACTCATCATGTAGTTGTGATACTTTTAAAGTGGTGTTTCTCAAATCTTAAAGATTTCAAGTCTTGGCCCCTGGGGCTAGAAACATGTTTTCATTATTAATAAATTCTTCCAAAAATATAACATTCAAATTTTGATAACAATTCTTAAAAGATAATCAATCCTTGCTATTAATGAAACACTAAAAAATCACTGTCTTTTTCCAAGTTTTTCTAAGTTAAGCATTTTTGTGCTTTAATTGCAGTTATTGATTCTTTTAATGAGTAATGAGTTTAGGAAGGATACAAACAAGAAGCTGTAACTGAGTGCAGGGTAAGTTGAATAAATATTACCTGGGACCCAGAGGAATTTGAGAGAATTTATTTTTAGAACTGACTAGTAGGTCACAACTATAAAATCAAGTCTTGATATAAATAGTCTCATATAAATTAACCTATAGTCTGGATTTTTATAATATTCTATGACATATCAAGTAGAAGCTTTTTGAATATTTAAGTATTCTTGATAAATTATATCCAATAAGATACAAACTCTAGAAACAAATTCATTTCAACTCAATATCCTTTAACAAACATCAGCTGTGCCCTAGGTGAATAATTCCAAAAATAAATAAGCCAGCAAATTTGAACAAACATTCAAACAAGAATTAATTTTAATCTTTCACAAATACTTCTAAAAACAGAAGAGGGGTGAAGCTTATCCTATAAGGCTGGTGTTGATACAGAGAAGCAAGGCCTAGCTCCCAACCTGAAACGCAAGTTCATTTTCTCTAAAATCAAAGGATGAATTTTAGAAACAGCAGAGGTCAGAGTAGGAAAATTTTATTGAGAAAGAAAGCTTCTCCCTAAGAGAGACAGGAGGGGGAACCTGGAAAGGTGGGTAACCCACCCACCTCACTTTTCAGAGGGCTTTTATGGAGCAAAGCCACAAAGTGAGGCAGACTCAAAGCGGGGGCTTCCAATAAGATTCGAAAAGGTGGACAGACTACAATCAACCAATGGGTAAAGTGAGTGCTACCAATAGGATTTAAAAGAAATGAGTAAATCATACTTAACCAGTGGGATTACAACAATATAGTTGATTAAGCAATACTGATCAAATTGGATCCAATGAGGAATCAAGTCACATAGCAAGCGTATAGGATTTTTTAGTCAGGAGACTTTCCATGGTGGGTTAAAGTCCTGGTCCTCTACCCCGGGGAACTTGCAATCACCGCATTCCTGGAGAGGACATGGATCAAATCTTGACCCTCCATCCCACAAGGAGAGTGAGGCCTATCAACCACTGCTATCTGAAAGAGGTAGTTTTCTTTTTTGGTGGTCTTTTTTGGTGAACTTTGGTATAGGTCTCCATTCTTGCAATCTTTTTGAGGGCCAGTCCTATCTATCTACCTACCACGGCTAAGTAGCTTTTCTACCTATAATAGTGTTACCTTGATTCCAAAACTAGATAAAGACAGAAGTAGTTAAGCCCTAAGTCACAGACTGGTTCTGACCCCAGCAAGGCATTAAAGGGGAGGGCAAAATGTGAAGACCACGTGGAAGACCAGGGTAAGGTCAGTAGTAGTGACCTGGTGATGACAGCAGCACATGCGAACACCTGCCATATACAGAGACTTGAAATTCAGCGGTGTGTTTTTGTCAAACATTATTTCCTGGGAAGGCCCTTGTCTTTTCCTCACTTTAGATACCCCCTCCCATGACTGTTTGGCAGATATTAAACAGGTTACTCATGTAACCTCAAGTCTGAGATTCTGCTTCCTCTCTTCTAACCTCCACCCACCCAAGGTTGACACCGCCTACTGTTATTTCCTCATTATCTTCTACCCCTGCCAGCATATCAACAACCTCAGTTTACAAACTGGACTCACACGTAGATCTAATTATTGGTTCTAACTACTGTCACACTTATGTTAATCCTTTGAGAAAGAGTCAAGTAATGGCTGCTATGGAACAAATGTTTTCCTTCCAATCCCTTTATTCTCAAAATAAAGGAATGCCTTTTGTGTATTTTGAGTAAAGCCTTTTACCCTTTGTAGTGAAAGCTTTATCGAGAGCATGAACGCAGAATTAATTCAGAACACAAATATATTTCTGATGCAGGATGCTAAAGAAGTTCCCATCCTAGGAACTGCTTTCCCTGACCCATGTCTTTGAGCAAAGACATGATATGAGAAGGTAGGTTGAAGTTCTTGTGAGTGTGGGTCCTGGCTATACCAGGGACTCACCAGCTCTACAACTATAAGCAGGTCACTTTACCTCTCTAGGAATAATACATTTTGTCTTGAAGGTTGGTTTGAGATAAAATTAGACTAAGCATGTAAATGCATTTTAAAATCTAACACATAGTAAGTTCTCACGATTTGTAAATGTAACTTTTTTTTTTTGAGACAGGGTCTTGCTTTATAGTTCAGGCTGGCCCTGAGCTCACTGTGTAGCCCAGGAAGCCTGGAACTCAGCAATCCTCCTGTCTCTGCTTCCCAAGGGTTGGGATTACAGGCGTGAGCCACTATGCCTGGCTGTAAATGTAACTTTTTTTTTGCAGTATCAGGGATCAAACTCAGGCCCTTGTGTTTGCAAGGTAGGCACGGTACCACTTGAGCTAAATTCCTGGCCCTATAAATATAACTTTTACATTGAAAAAAATGCAGCTCATAGGATATTGTAAAGTGATTTTTTTTTTTTTTGCCTCCAGTATCCCTTTAAATTTATTTGATAGTGCAAGTTCCTACCCTACTCTTAGATGAATGTTTGGGCAACTTTTACAACTTGTACAATATTTGATCAGGACATGATTTTGCAAATTTAAATGCAATCATCTGGCCACTAAAATGTCTAGTCCTGTGTAAGAGCAAAACAGTCAGTCTGTTTAGAGCTGAGGCTCTTCTCCCCATTGTCCCTCTGGCCTGCTTCAGAGGAAGCACTCTAGGCTCCTGTACCTGACCCACTGTCCTTCCCCAGCCTTACACCTTTCCAAGGTTGGCTGCAAAGGAAGACCTCTTGCTTGGTCTGGTGTCTGGTGTCTGGTGATTGGCACTGCCAACACCAGGTGGACTTGGTATCTTTTGGGTGCTGTAGTAGGTTTGTTAGAGGCCCCACATTGCTGTGGACTTTATCCTGCTGGCCTCTTGATAAGTGTGTATTTTCCTGGCTGGTCCCATGCTCCTCCCTCACCCCTAAGCAACTGACAGCTCCTGAGGCTTCTTTCTATTGAGGTCTGTTTGCCTCTTGCGCGGGCACCCTTGAGTCCCCTGGTCTAAGGAAGTGGCACGGTGAAACTTGCCCTAACAAGTCACAGGAGGCACAGCCATTTCTCCTTCACCATGCCCTGGAGCAGCCAGCGGCCACAGTCTCTCAGATGACTCAGCTCTTGGAGCCCTGTCCCCGAGGCCTAGGTGTACTGGAGCCTCTCTCTTGATCTCTGTGGAGGGGACGTGGCCCCTGCACAGCGCCCAGGCTCTCAGCCGTTCGTGTCACTTCCTTCCACTATCCTCGGCTTTCCTTTGGGAATCCTGCCTTGCTTTGGAATTCAGTACTGTCTCTCAGCTGTATCTGCCATTTCGATCCTGGGACATGGCTATTCATTATGCTGTTCTTGTTTCATCTCAGCGTCTCTGTTTATTTCTGTCCAAGGTCAGGATGCTTAACCCCCTCAGCTCCCTCAGCTCTTCCGTAAAGTGGGGATGGGAATGGTAGCGCTGGCCTCCTGGGAACCCTGTGAGAGTGAAGCGAGATGATGCAGAAGGCGCACCTCCCCCTCCCTGCACTGAGAAGGCCCTGTGTGGTGACCGCTGCCGGCATCATCATCATCATCATCATCATCAACTCACATTCACATGCTGCTGTCACTGCTCCCCTTCCCTCTGTCTGGCAGTCCGCATGCACACACAGACACGAGGGGACCCGCATGTGCAGTGTCAAGGCCGTTTGGGAGTCTCCCACAACCAGCACCCCGTGTCCCCCCCCACACACTAATTGCTGTGTCTCCCGCCGCCTCCCTCACAGCACCTAATTAAAGGGTGGGCTTGTGTGAGCCAGCTGCTGCTGGTCTGCACCATCTCCCGTGCCCCTGGGACTCTCTAATGGGGCTGTTTGCTGAGGCAGAAAGCTGGGCCCATCCGCTGCTGGAAAGTCATGTGGGGCCTCTGTTTTAAATGAACATGAGCCAGAAGATGAGCCCTGAATCTCTTGCAGGGGTACTCTGCATATTTCCCCTCTACTTTCAGTCACTTCCTCCTAGCTTTTCATAAGTCTGGTTTTGCACCAAACAGAAAAGGGACTGGGAGGATAAGCAGCCTGTTTCCCACGTCAGGTGCCATTTTTCTGTCACCTGTCACAATGAGACTTCGTCTGCTGCCCTGCACCGGTGGTTGCAGATGTGCTCCAGGCCTTCGCAGCCCTCTGTGTTTCTCTGGCTTACAGCAACTCCTGTAACACATGGCTCAAAGCATTTGCTTTTCGACCTTGCCTCTCACTAAACTGAGAGTGTCCCTGTCTCAACCCAGCTGCTCACCAGGCCCTGGTCCTTGTGCTGTGCTCCGAGGCCCGAGACCAGCAACTGCACCTCTGTGGACTTAGTTTCTTCATCCATAAAGTGGGAAATAATGGGTTCATCTCAAAAGATAGCTCTGAAGACTACAGTAAATAAGGAATGCAATGCCCCTGCTACATGATCAGCCAGCAGCAGAGCGGATCCCTCTCACAATCGCTGTAGGCACTTGTAAGCGAATCCAATTATTTGTTGGCAAGTTTGACCTTGGGTTTCTAATTCAGTCATCATTAAACAAAGCCATACACATCCATCCCTAGTCGCTGCCCATCCCCAGCCTCTCGTCGTTCTCAAATGGCCTGGTCACCCAAAGTGCTTTCCAGGGCACATCTTCTGTGCTCTGCAGTCATGAGGGGCTCCTGCTACTTCCAGAGTCAAAATCAAGCTCCAGTGCTTAGCCACACCTTGCCTCTCCACCTTATTTATCTTATTTATCTTACCTTTTGTATATTTGTAAGCCAGTGTGAGTGAGTTTTCACGTGCTGTCCAGCTGTCCCACTCTGGGGCTCCCCCATAAACATGTTTACTCAACAAACCTTTTCTGAGTATCTATTCAATACTAGCTACGGGTGGGCTTGGAAATCCACACAGTTCCTGTCCCAGAGTAGGACATAGCCTTATCCAAAGACAACATAGTGTATATATGTGGCAGCTGGGGCAGCACTCGTTTGTCAGAGGTCAGTAATGGATCATAGAGGTGACATTTTAGCGGGGCAAGCAAGGAGTACAGGGAGTGGGAGAACATTCTAGAAACAGGAAACAATGCTAGAAGTGTGCAGACTTGTGGCTAAGCTGTTAGGGATTGAGTGTCAGAGGCCAAGGATGTGCCAGTGTGCACTGTTCTGGACTGAAACTCATGTCTGGTTTGGGAGACTGGCTTTGACCTTCTGAATGTGGAATTAACAATCAGGCCAAGCACTGAGTGGTTCTTCAACTATGGCCAAAAGTTTTTGAGACTGGGTCTTGCTTTGTAGTTCAGGCTGGCCCTGAGCTCACTATGTAGACCAGGCAAGCCTCAAACTCTCTGAAATTCTCCTGCTTCTGCCTCCCTAGTGCTGCTGGGATTACAGGCGTGAGCCACCACACCCAGCATTGTGGTATGTGGTACTGGGGGATTGAACTCAGGACCTTGCACTTGCCAGCCAGACGCTGGAACCACTCAGCTAAATCCCTGGTCCCCGCCAAGTTTTATTTTTATGTTTAAGTAAGAAAAGAATGTTGTGGTGATATTTTGTTGGTTTTCTTATTTTTCTCTATAAATGAGAAATATAGAATAATAAGTAGGGGCCGGAGGGTTAGCTCAGTGGTTCCGGCGCCTGCCTCGCAAGCGCAAGGTCCTGAGTTCCATCCCCGGTAACCACATAGAATGCTGGGCGTGGAGACACGCCCACCAACGATCAACACCGCATACCACAATGCCGGACGTGGTGGCTCACGCCTGTCATCCCAGCACTCGGGAGGCAGGGACAGGAGGATTGCT
>PVIC010001546.1:0-89847 GCA_004025085.1 Thryonomys swinderianus
GGGCCCGGAGCTGCTGTCCAGTCCACCCGCTGCTCGTTCCTCAGTCTGCTGGAAACATGGCACGGTGGGCCCGGAGCTGCTATGTTAACAAATTTTTAAGAATAGAAGTTCATTGTATTTGTTGATTTAATTTTTGTGAGATATTTCCATAATGTGTGGAACAATATATGTATGGAGATGAGGGATGTATGGGAAACCTCTATGTCTTATGTTGAATTTTCCTATGAGCTTAAAACAGCTATAAAGAATAAAATCTGTTTCTTAAAAGCTCTACATAAAAACCGTTTTATAAACAGTGGGTTTTAGTCTCTAAAAGTAGTAGTTCTAGGGAAAGAAAGGGAGACAGAGCTCACCCTCATCTACATGTGCTTAGAGATGGGCTCAGACTGAGGCTCACAGTAGCCTGCGCCTCAGACATCTAAATTGTTTAACTTTGTCCCAGTCATGTAGGTCTAGCCCTAGTGATTCTAGAAATGAAAGAGAGCCCCTTCAAACAAAGTGCTGGGAAACCCCGTAGCCTTGATAAAAACACATCAGAGAAGATGCTAACACCCCGCATTGCTCACACTCAGAGAGCCTGACTGAAGATGTTTATCCTGATCCTCCAATCCAGACACTTCCTGAGATATGGTCAGGAGGGCCAATTACTTCAGTACATAAAAACAGAAATGTTATCAACCCAAAGAGCAGTGAGATCTACATTAGCAGCAGCAGCAGCAGCAGCAGCAGCAGCAGCAGCAGCAGCAGCAGCAGCAGCAGCAGCAGCTGCAGTAAACCCTGACGCCACATCTTTGGTGAAAGAATAAAGCAATGTCGGACCACTGACACCATATCCATAAAATCCAAATTAGATTCCTCCCTTGAAAATGAGCCACAGACTTCATCTCTCCCCCCATTGCTGCATATTAACAAACATGTAAATATTCCAGAGAGGAGAAGAGATTTTTCCCAGCTTTATTAGACTTTAAAGTCATCCTGGACTCAATCTGGCAACTAGAAGTGAATCCATAACTGCTACAAAGGGAATGGATGGAGAAACAAGTGATTTTTTTAGAAAAAAAAAATTCCTATGTCAATCCATCAATTGAGGGATGGAAATCAGCCTAAATGGATGCCTTCAAGCAGGAAAGCAAGATAAGGACGCACATCTCATAGCTTAATAGATGCTAGGAAGAGTTACACCCAGGGTTGGAGCTGTTCCCAAACTCAGGGCCTCTGTTAAAGCAAAGAAAGCTGCTTACAGAAAGTTTTTCCTGCACCGGGCTGTATGTTTTTGTAGCATTTGTATCACTCATGTGGGGGTCACAGAGGTAGGCTAGTCACATGTTAGTAACCAAGATCTCTAGGTCTGCCTGTGAGTAGTCCTCTGACTATTTTATTGATGACAGTGTAGAGTGATGATTGATGATAATACACAATATGGAAAACAGCATGCCTGGTTGATCATTAAAATATGAATGACAGGGAATAAAAGCTTATGATGTACTTAATTGAATAAATTCTTTTCTAGTACCTGAAATATGTGGCGTGTATGTCGCCTTGAATGAGCACTTGCACTTTTAGTGAAGAAAAATATAGATTAGAAAACTCTTCTTTAATATCTTAACAAGCAAGTCCTTGATATTTCTGAGGCTGCCTCCACAGTCCTTCTCCAAACCAAGAGTGCCCACTGGTGCCTATAAAGCAGCCTAAGTCACTTCAACCAAGTAAAGTAGCCCGTATGTGCCATATCTTAAATTCAAATGCAGAGTCTGCATGGAGGAAACACAAAACAAGCCATGATGTCACCACTGTGCCAAAATTCAGTCCACAGCTTCGCATTCATGTCTTTTAGATGCTCTGTTTTTGGAAGGAAAGCTTAAAAACGGTAGACTTTCAAGGTGCATGGTCAAAAATTAGTATTTCCTTTGCTCCTATATGGTTCTTCCTGGTTAGTGTTTTCATTAACACAGTCTTATTTCAATGACCTGATTTGCTTTTAATGACCACTTTATTTCTAATCTTTACCACCATGCATGTTTGAACACTGAAAAAAGCATCCTAGAAACAATAAAAAAGAAATTTTTGTGCTCCTATTATTTCCAGGGACTATAGGAAACAATAGATGTCTGTATTGTGTTCAAAATGAAGCTTACATGGGGAGGAGCGAGGCATTAACTTAATAAATAAACAAGAACTTCATGCAGTGATAAATGTTCACCTGCAGAGTACATAATATGGTAGAGATAACCAAGTGACTGTTTCTATGAATAAACTAAGAAGAGCCTTCTAAACAGTTTTGAATTGCTTGCTAGGTCTATTGAGCTATCTTCAAAAAAAGAATGGATAAATTTAAGGCTAGAAAACAAGTCCAAATATCAAAATGAGGAGTGCACTTTGGCTTATAGAAAGGAAAGGAGATGGGAAGGAAGGGGAGGGGAGAGAAAGAGAAAGAAAGAAAAGAAAGGAAGGAAGGAAGGAAGGAAGGAAGGAAGGAAGGAAGGAAGGAAGGAAGGAAGGAAGGAAGGAAGGAAGGAAAAGAAAGAAAGACTTAGTTCAGTATGTCCAGAAAAGAAAAATTAAATTATCTGGGCAGGAGCTGGATCTCTTAAGACTTTGTAAATTAGAGGGAACAGCAAACCACTACTGGAGGAATTTACATAATCTGACTTGGAATTCATTTTTTCAAGAGCTAGTCTTGTTTCTATATTGAGATTGACTGCAGGGCTTGGGATGGGGGCAACTGTGGGCTAAGACATCAGTTTCAACGGCCAGGAAGTGAAGGCGGTACTGATCTGGAAATGATGGAGCTGGCACGTGCAGGGCGAAAGAAGAGCACAGGGATCTCACACCATCTAAAGCTGTTTTTTTAAATTGGTTTTTGATCAGTACATGTTGCAGGCCAGAATGATTATATTCCTTGTAAAAAGTTTCTACCTGTTCCTAACACCTTTCACATTTTTCATCTTCTTTCCTTCCCCATCCTCCATCTCTTGACCCCATTTCCATTTGAGAAAAGTCTCCTAACTTCCTATTTCCTATCTTTAATTTCACTTTTTACTCATATTTCGGAAGCTATGCATTACTGAAGCTTGTGTGTTTGATTCATTTGAAAATTTCACGTTAAGTTTTACATGTAATACATAGAGGTTCAGCCTTTAGAAATGTATCTGAATTGAGTGAATTCAGAAACAGTTCATGAGCAAAAATGTTTTATCATTTTAAGGTATAAATTGCAAACCAAAAGGGGGAACTTTTAGATGTTTATCACAGTATGCTACTTAAAATTTTTATGTGATATGTGTCTCTTAAAAATGATTTGTTTGTATTTCCTTTTTTGTTTTGTTTTGTTTTGTTTTTGAGACAGGTTCTCGCTTTGTAGTTCAGGCTGACCCTGAGCTCACTATGTAGCCCAGGCAAGCCTCGAACTCAGCAATCCTCCTCTCTCTGCCTCCCGAGTGCTGGGATTACAGGCATGAGCCACCATGCCTGGCGATATGTTTGTATTTCTTGACAAGAAACTGTCAATGACACATTATGTGGATAAAAATGTATGTTAAATGAGAATACATACGCTGCTAAAAATAAAGAGTGAAGGGCTGGGGATGTAGCTCCGTGGTGCTGTGCCTGCTTGGCAAGTGCAAGGTCCTGTGTTCAATCCCTAGTACAAAAACAATTATACATATAATAATATATATATAATATAATATATATTCTATATGTGCTTTCACAAAAATATTGTATTGACTTTTATGAGGCCTTTATACTAGTTATAAAAAGTCAACAATAAATATGCCTTCTTTGGGGAGAAATAGCCAGCCAGGGCCTGCGGGAAGACTTGCACCACTGAGGGTTCCGTCTGAGGCACATCTGTGGGCTTTTGAGCCTCCAGGTGTCAGTTCCTCAGCAGTCTCAGTTCTCAGACCACCCAGGCCTGTGCAAAGTCATTCGTTTGTCAACATTAATACCCCGATCATCATCTTTTAAAAACCAAAACGTCGACAAAACTTCTGTGACATAACTATGATTATTTTTAAAACTCACAAATAGACTCTCAATTTTTATTTTTGTATAGCATCTTGTATTTTCATTAATAAGCCCTTTCACAAACTGGGGTGCCGTAAATCTTAATCTGTAGACATTTTAAATTTTGTCAACCACCCCACACACGTACACCGTATCTTACTTTGCTTCTCTGGCATCACCAAATCACAGTGAAAGCCTCCTGGCTTCTTGCCTTCATTCCGTGTAATGCTTTCCTGTTTATTAACATGAAGAAGTTGAAGACCTCAAGGCACTAACAGCAATTGAAACAGTGTGACTAAGAGAATAAAGGGACAGAACTCTCTAGCGTGTGACATATTTTTTCAGTGTCAGAGGTAGCCCCTTTGAAACATTTGGGTGTCTTGTGTTCTGCTCACAGATTCGGCTGTGCCATGCTAAGGGGCTCCGTGGTGCATCTTAAGTGAGTAATGACTCAGAACTGGAAATTTTCGGTTTTACTGTTAAGTATTGTCATGGCCTACTTTATTTAGCAATGTATAGACTAGTAACTATGAACAGTGATCTCAGAGCCTTAGTCTCAGCAGTAGGCAAGGAGGACACTGCACTCCTTTCCCATTTATCATGGCCTCCTCTCTGGCTAACTTTGGGTTTCCTGCCTTCCATGGAGTAGGACATGCATGAGGCCAGGTGGACATGGATATAGCCTATGGAGCACTGTGCTGTCCTCCAAAATCCATACATACCTCATATCCTCCCATCATCTGCCCAAGATGCCCCAAACCCTTTGAGAAAATTTAGATCTCCTCAAGCCCTCAGAAGTGGGGCTTTGGGGAGGCCATCGGATTATAGGGGTGCTATATTTACCAGTGGATTAATCCATTGAAGAGCTCAGTGTTCACTGTGAGCTTTGGAGGTTGGCTTTGGTAGGAAGAGGCCGTTCACTGAGGTGCACACTGGGAAGGTTTATCTGGCATCCTTTTTTTTTTCTCTGCTTCCTGTCTGCCATGATATGAGCAGGTTTTTTCCCACTAAACCCTTCCATCTGCCCTTTCTGCCTCAGAACTACTCTACTATGAACTAAATGCTCTAAAACTGAGGAGCCAGAGTGAACTTTTCTCTTTTAAACTGAGTTTTAAGTGTGTTGTCCCAGCAACAAGGAGGTGAATAAGAGTTCCTTATTTCATTTTTCACGTCTGGCTTTTCCAGGAGATGTCTAAGACTATCTGGAAAACAGATGGGCTGGATAGAATGTCAGTCTGAAATAAGATTAGAGGTATCCTTGGATTGTCAATAAGTCAGCATCTTTAGTTATATACAGTGGGGCCAAGGTGGGAGGCAGAGGGGCAGACTGTGAATGGGGTCAAGGGATGTTGCCAGAGTCTAGCTGTAGGGGAAGTCCGTTCAGGTAGTAGACTTTTCAGGAGTCCAAGGCCATTAAACAGACCCTCATCTCAAGTCTCTGTCAGTTATATCCATAAAAGAAGGAAGATGGATTCAGGGATGTACAACAGCCACTTCATGTAGTCTAGAGGGAGCTGATTGTTTGTATCTCTTCTCATCTCCCTTGTTCAGTGGAGTCATGTCGGTTGCTTGAAATTAGTGATGCTGGGAATATTTACCACATGTCAGCAAACAATACAAACAGTACCGCCTCCCTGTTTTCCATGCGAAGACCCAATTATAAAACATTCTTTTTATTATACCACTGGGAAAAACACTGATTAATGACTTGAAGTTCAATTTATAACTTTTATTCTTTTAGAAGTGCAGCATTTAGGCCTCTGTTGATACTCTACAAATGTAATGGGTAAGAGTCTCTAGGGTGAGTAAGATAGTTTTGTTGCTGCTGAAACTCATGTTGAGGCACATAGTCATTTCCTACTAGAGAGAAAGAGGACAGAATTTTTGTTGTGGTATTTTGTTGCAGACACAAAGTTTCATGATAAAGTTTACTCTCCATTTGTTCTTTTCCTGTAAATCAACAAACAGAATTTCAGTGGGTAGTTGAATACATAATTTTCCAAGGATGAAAATCAAGTTGTGTCTTCATAGGTCTTTCTGAGACATGTGAAAATGGAGATTAGTTTCATATGCCTTCTTTTGAGGCACACCCAAATGTGTACTTTCACGTTGAGTCCAAAGTAATGGGAATCAGATTATAAAATAAAGAATATGGTAAAGAATGTGGTTTTAGGGACCAAACCCTTGTTCTCTCCATAATATAAATCTAGACATGTGGTCTACAATATGGATTTCATTTCAGTTTTGGATTTGAGGAAGTATTTTTTAATTAATACATTGAAACTCAAGTCTAGCTTAATCTAGAATAAACTGCTGATTGTCAGTTTTCTACATTTTTAAATACACAAAAATATGCCTGAGAAAGTAACTTAAAATGATGATTTTCTTCCCTTAGTCCCAGAGTTTCTGATTCAGCAGATTCTGGGTGAGGCCCCAAAATTTGAAATTTTAGCAAAATTCTTAGGTGTTCCTTATAAACAAGGTCTATAGATGGTATTTTCAAAATATTAACTCATCATCAAAGGCATTTATGTAATATCAGTTTTCTGAAGCCCTCTCACTTAAATAATCTCATGAAAATGAGTTGACTTTCAAGGGTAGGTTTTGACTAATTCACACACACCACAGGAACTATGGATTGTATTGTGCCTTTCCAAAATTCACAACTTTAAACCCTAATTCCCAGTGGAACTGTATTTAAAGATGGGGCCTTTAAGAGAGTAATTAAAGTTAAATGAACTATCCTTATAAGAAGAGGAACAGTACCAGGGATGCTTCTGCAGAGAGTGAAAGCCATTTGAGGACACAGGATAATGGGATGACAGCCTCCCCTCAAACCAGTCTTGCCAGCAGCTTGATGTCAGACCACTACCCTAAAAACTGGTGAAAAAATTTCCACTGTTTAAGCTGCTAGTTCACACTATTCTGTTATAGACACTCCTGCAGACTAATACAATAGGATAGAAAGGAGAGGCAGAAGAAGGCATAGGATGATCCTTAGGAAATGATCATGTTTCTGCTGGAATGTGGATTTCTCCAATTTAAGAAGATGAATGTTTAATTCTATCCATTCTGACAAGAGGACTGATTATATTCATCCAGTGCCCAGATATTTTGGCTCTTTAAGAGATAACTGTGAAAGATTGGCTCTCTGGCTCCTTTGCTTTTGTGTCATCTCTCAGCACCTCTTCCACTGGACTTATTCTTTCTTAGTTTTAACTTTTTACTAAACATGTTTTGCTTTCATCTTCCTGGTCAGCAATAGAGTATACTGTAGTTTTCCAGGATAGCTCAGCATGCTCCTATTCAAACATATTCTGTATCTGTTGTGTAGTTCTGTTCTCAGAAAATTTCACTCCTCCTGGAGTATGGCCCAGGAAGAAGGTCAAGATGAGGAAACTAGTTACTCTGTCCGCTTCAAACTGAGTTTTCCTCCAGTTGGGGTGCTACAGAATTTGGGGCTTAAATGAAAATGGTGATGTAGCATGCTTGCTGTCTTAGGAAGATCAGTGATAAAGATGGGTTTTTTTCTCAGTAGACAGAACAGTGGGTTCAGAAAGGAACTTCACCTCTTGTTCACAGTGGATAACTGAGTGTCCACAAATATTAACATAGATGTACTGGCATTTATAAGATGCATTTCAATACCCTCTTCTTAATTCAGGATATTTTCTCCCTAGTCAATTTTCAATTGTAAGCATATATTATTAAAAAAATACTTCTAAGTAAGCTATTTCTAAAAGGGCAGAGAAGTATATTTTTCACATTTCTTTTTATTTGCAATGGTAAAAAAGGAAACCTTGGTCTCAGTCACCATGATTATTAAATCGTTTCTCCACAGGTTCCCTGAGACTCTCTGCTAACTAATTTCCATTTTCAGTCACTGATGACTATGTTCATTCAACTAGAGTGATGGAGTTTCCTTTCATTGGTTTTAAAATAGGGTCTTTTATGGAAGGCTTCTGCATATCACTGTTGAAGGTGCTTATGCCATTTGTTTTTGTTAAAAGTTTTATTCAGTTCATACATGACTGAAGACGTCTAGATAGCACATTTGCTCTGAATTTCATGAGTTTATTTCTGAAGAAATTTAGTCTTCAAGTATCATATGGATGAAAGGAAATAATATTTTAAGAATCATTTATTTTTACCAATATATACTGTATCTTGTAATATTATTCCCATTTTCTAGGTAAATAAAGTGAGGGTCAAAAGATGAAGGATATTAACTTGGGTACAGAGTGGTACTTGCTTCCTACATTAGAACATGGAGACATCAGACTTTAATTCCCTTTCTGTCTTCTACAAATTCAGGGTGATATTCAGGGTTATATCGATTTCCCAGAGCTTCAGCCTTAACACTGGCCTTATTTCCTGTGGTTGTTGGACGAACTCACGTAGTGATCACCTTACCAAATCTAGTCTTTCATAACTGTCTCTCACTGGTTTGTAATCTGGCATTATCTATCAATTTGTAAGTCAAATATTTCAGATGAAAATACTGGCTCGAAACATTAATATTTTAAAACATTCACCAGTGTTTTTCTGTACCATGTTGCTTATGTACCATAGCTTTTCCTACACTGAGCTAGACCTTGTTGGTCAAGTGTGGTGCACAGCAGGAAATAAGAATTATTTCTTTGTCTGTTTCAGAAGTTTAGTACCTGGAGCAGAAAGTGTGAAGGTCTCTAATAAAGACAGCAAAATGTGCATCATCCATGGGAAGGTATATGGGAGAGTGCTTCAGTGACCACCATGGTGATGGTCGCCATTAAAGATGATGGACACTTAACTATGCCCAGTCAGTCTGTATAGTTTCTATCTAAATTGTTGTTCCCGTTTTTCAAGTGAAAAAATTTAAGAACAGAGAGACCAAGTGAATTTTCTAGCGTTATACACAGACAGATCCAAAATTCAACTGCAGGCAGCCTGTATTCCAGACTCTTAAGCACTTTGTCTTACTGAATAGGGAACAATCACCCTGGTTGCAGAGAAATGGGCTAATTATACGGTGAGAAATAAGGAATTAAATAATAGAGTTTTTGAACAGGAAACTCAGTGGTTCCTTAGTCATTCTGGAGCTAAGCCCTGCAGAGAACATTTAAGAAAATAAGGATATACTTAGAGGGAAACCAAGAAAAGAGAGGATGTATGCTCTATTTTGAAGAAAATAGGGAAAAGATCTCAGATTAGAGGTCACTTTGTGGTTAACCTAAGTGCTCACTTATGAGGTGATTTGTTGGGGTTTAATTCAGAAAAAAATTCCAAAATCATGGAGGCAAGTTCAATTATAGTAATTCTATAATCATCAGGTAGCTTGTTTATTAGCATTTTTGCCATGTCGCCCAAGTAATTCAATAGCTGAAAGAGCCATTATTTTCATATTTAAAAGCAAGAGGGAGGTAAAAGGGACACAGAACTTGGTCTCTTTCAGGTTCTCACCCCAAAACTTCCAGAATTCAATCACAAAATTTCACCACACTGGGCTGTAAGGATATAGAATAATGGAGTTTTGTTGTTTCAATAACTATTCATGTAGGAATATCACTACTGTTCAGCAAAGTGAAACTCTTAAACTATGATAAGGAATAACTTATCCCACATAGACACAGTGGGAAAACAAATGAGAGAAATCTAATGGCCAAAGAGTCACAGAAGAGGCGAAAGATATCACAGTTTCCAGGAAACAGCTTGACCCAGTAATATCAGAGGGTTTCCTAAATGCCAGATGGCCCAAAATTAGCTAAAATATATTCAGACCCAGAAGACCCTGAGGCCAGAAGAGAGGCACGACAGAGTAGCAGTCGATATGACAGATGAAAATAAGCACACTGAGAGATGATCTTCCCTGATGCATAGTACCATATAAGCTCTCATTTCACCAAAAATCTCTAAGTCGCTGAAGATCAGACACAGTCCTCCACATGGCTAGAAGAAACCATGCTGTACTGAAATTCATTTTATTTTACCACAAAAGAATGGGCCTGATTCATTTAAATTTAAGAATGAAGTTACATTTCTTCCACATCTAAAATTATAAACAGCAAACTGTAAAACTTTCCTCTGTAACAGTAAAGTAAACAGAAGGATGAGGGATTCACCATTACACAAATCCTGTCTGTAAAAGGATTGTACTTAGATCCCAGCCATTAAGAATGAGAACTTTTCCTTACATTTACCTGGACTAGATTGTAGGGGACAACTTAACAAAGAACCACAGGCTGCTTGGCTTAGAAAGCAGTTTATTTCCTTACAGTCCTAGAGGAGAGATGTTCTAGGTCAAGGTGTAGACAAGGTGGGCTTCTGAAGGCTCTTTCCTTGGCTTGTACATCACTGTCTTCTCCCTGCTTCTTCGTACGGTCTTCCCTGTGGGTTTGTGCCCTAGTTTCCTCTCTTCTCATAAGAACATCAGTCAGATTGGATGAGGGCCCGCTCTAATGGCCTCATTTGAACTTAATTACCTTTTTGAAGATCCTATCTCCAATTACACATTCTGAGATATTGTGAACTGGGATTTGAACATATAATTGGGGGGCACACAATTCAATTTCTAATGTCTACTTCGCACCTAGATGACCTCTACCTATTGCACTGATTAGTGGCACTTCAGAACTGTGGAAACCCCAGGGTCATTATTATCATGAATTATTGATCAAGCAACCCATACATAGTAGACTCTCTATTAGGAGTTGTAGTGTTGGAAGACTGAGAAATGTGCATTTTTCATTAATTGAGTTCTCTAAATAGAGAAATGCTGCACAAAGCAGTGGGTTCTACATGCCCTCTGATTGAAATGAATCCTTCTGTGGAGGTGGAGAAAGATCCAAATACTTAAACTATAAATGAGTCCAATGCTTTAAGCATAGGGAATATATGATAAATATACATGATAGAAATGGATGAGAAAGACAAATATTACTGCTGAAATCCCCTGCGATTGAATCCAGTTTATGATATTTAGTAGTTGTGTAACCCTGGTTACTCATGTATCATCTTCTCTTTTAAAAGGAGGATAATAATTTTTTTTTACAAAGCTCTGTTGAATAACATGCTGTATGTCAAGAGTGATTATTAAACTCTAAGCACAGTATAAAGTACTTATTTTTGAAGATTGTGTTAATACTAACTGTACACACCCTCATTATCTCTATGCTGACTCATTTCTCTCATGAGCAGGCCCACCCACCCTCAATGGCTTGTGCACAGTTTTTCTGGGACTTTCAACCTTCTTAGTAAGATTGGGGCCACAGGGTGCTGCTCGTGCAGGGTCTGCAATAATTTGTGGGACCACGATGCTTGCTTTACCCAGTGAGTATGAGGAAACGCAAACATTATCTTACTTCTGTCTTATGAGTAATCTATGTTTGTTTTAAAGCTACTTAAAACACCAAAATATTATTGGAACAGGAAACTGGAAAGAAGTTCTTTGCATGAAGAAAAGTTAAAACTGATTCTGCATCAGTCAAGCCCAGCTCATGCTATGCTGCTGGAACAAAATAATTCAAAATCTCAGTGGCTGAAGTTTCTTTCTGTGCAGACCCAAATCAGGCAGGAAAGGTTTGACTCTTTAAGCCATTTGGGAATGCAGGACAACAGAGACTTGCCCCGGACCTACACGTCTACTAGCTGAAGTGGAAGCTCATCATAAATTGCATGAACTACACAGTAAGTCTTAGGGATTTTTCTAGGAGTCGAGAGAGGACACTTCTCACAACTTCTAGGTTAAAGCAAGTCACATGGCCATTTTTAACTCTTTGCACAGGTCTGGCAAGAAGTCAGATGGAAATATTTGATGATAAGTAGGGGCTATCATTTATTAATTCATTTAACCCTTCCCATGTAATAAAAATGCACCATGCATCAAGAAATGTTCCAAGAATTGAGAACACAGGAGTGAGTAGATATAGTTATATAGTTATAGTATATAGTTATATACTCATAAAATTTTTTCTAATGATTACATGGCATGTCAAAGATATGTATATGATATAAACTTTCAAAACAAGAAATGTAGGAAAGTGATCTGTGGTGGACTAAAAGGCCCTGAGACAGGGACTTCCCTGGTATCCTTACTGCACACTGAGGAAGAAGTAAAAGAGCTGAAAAGAGGGAAGTGCAGGGATGCAGTCCAGTGTAATGGTGGGAAGAAGATCGCCGGTCACAGAGCATCCTACAGCATTAGAAAGTCTGCTCCTCTGAGGGGCACAGGAGCCCTCCCTGTGCTCGCAGGAAAGGAGGAGGTAATACAATTTATATTTCAATCCTCAAGACCAGGCAGATGGAGAGACCACTTAGAAACTCAGTACTCAAGTGAGAAAGGATAATGCCTGGAACATGAGGAAGAAATTAGAAGTGATAAGAGGGTGGCTCTAGATAGGTCTTGCAGACACATCTGATAATGACTTGTTAATGACTCAGCTTTCAAATAGATATTTCAGTTGGGTCTTGGAATGAAAAAAAAAAACTTACTTCAGACCACTAGCATTAAGCTGCATAGATCCTTTAATCTTTTTATATCACTTGCCATTATTCATTTTTTTCTCTACAACTCATGGTCCTCAATGAAGCTTAAAACAATCACAGGAAAAATAAATCACAAAATTGTATTTATTTTAAAAAATCTTGCTGGGCGTGGTGGCTCACGCCTGTAATCCCAGCACTCGTGAGGCAGAGGCAGGAGGATTGCTGAGTTCGAGGCTTGCCTGGACTACATAGTGAGCTCAGGACCAGCCTGAACTACAAAGTGAGACCCAGTCTCAAAAAAAAAAAAAAACTTTTGTTTCTAAGTGTAAATAAGGGAGACTTTTATGACATTTATTCCAGCGTCTTGAGGTGCCCTTTCATCTTGAGTGCATAATCTACATACCAGGCTAGATACTAGTGCATAAACCAGGCAGCTCATCTGTCTGTAAAGTTGCATGACATATCTCCTTGCCTACCGTAGTCTATGGTAAATGTTATGGTTCCAGATTCAGTAAATTCAAGGACTGCTCAAATAACTGCATGTAGGATCTGAGGTACCAAAGTGAAGCTCAAGAGTTCTGCTAGAATCCATAGTGTGGTTCGGGCACTGAAAAGGGACAGCTTTTGTAAAGTCCATAAACAACCCATGGAAAGATGGTCCACATGAGTACTTAATGAACTCTTAATATGTCAATCACCTGCATTTCTTTGAATATACATTTTTATTGGAATACAGCTTTGTCTATTCTTTTAAGTATCATACATGAATCTATTCTCTTTACAATGACAGAGTTAGGCAGTACTAATAGAACATTTTATGAACACAGAATTACAATACTTAGCATCTACCCTTTAAGGAATAATGTCTAACCTCTAGTCTATTCAATAAGTAACAACCAATGACAAAAATATTCAAAACTTTTGAAGTGCAAGCTGCATAACAACAACAACAACAACAACAAACTATTCCTCTTAGCTCTATCAGACTCACTTGGCAACAAAACCCTTAGCTGATTGGTAGGTGGAAACTAGCCTCATAAATGAGGCCATTGCTCTATGCTGGTCTGAAGGAGCACTAAGTCTCCCTGGCTTATGTTTTGCACAAGGCAAAGAGAACCTTTGCCAACACGTGGCACTTGGTCCCTCATTTGAGACAGGAAGTGAGAAGAAGCAGCACAGATATTGTGTCCACTCCTAAGTGTTGATTTATTGACTTTGGCAAGTCTGGAGCCCGTGTTTACCTTGTCATCACAATAAAGTTATTGAAATCGAAGTTGAATCAAACTGACAGCAAGAACTATCGTCAACTGGCCCAAGTGCGTTTTTTATTTATAGGATTCAGCATAGGGTATTGTACTGGTATTTAATGAAGGCCTGAAACAATCCCCAAGCTGAGAAACAACATAGAGCAGAAGAGCAAAGTCCCGAGCAGTTGTCTACCCATCAGAGTTTTCCACAGAATGTGGTCTGAACGGTGCTCCCTTGGAGATGGCAGTGCCATGGCACGGTGACGGCCTTTATGGGGAGGACAGCCATCTTCCTCCAGAATAAAACACCTATGAACCTCAGAACCAATTCTGGAGCATTTCAAGAAAAGTCTGTGGCCACGAAAGCATTGTCATGATTTTCACATGTTTCAGAAATAAATCCTGTGACTCTTCCCTTACAGTTCTATATTCTTTTCATTATTAGGTTATTTTAATTTGCAAAATAATTGAACCTCTTTAGTATCCTTTAGCATTCAGACACATTTATTGGTCAGTCAGCAGCATGGTGGTTTGACTGAACAGTTGTGGGGAGAGTGTTGTAGGGAAGGCAGGAGAAAAAAATGAAAAGATGTGTCCATGTACCAATATAAACCCTCAATTTTGAATGTAATCATAATGTATATATAAAATACACCAAGAAAGTCAAATTTTTAAAAAAGCAATCTCAATAGGAATTGGAGGAGAGGTCCTGTGTCTTTCAAGAGGATACAAGCTATAAAAGGAAAGAAAATTAATTGTAGAATATTATGTAAACCACACAGTAGGCCAAACAATCTGCACACAAGTATGCATACACACACAGTGTTTGTAACCAATGAGGTTGTCAGGACTCCTGTCATTCTGAGAAATTACTGATTAAGGTTGCTCATAAGAAACTTAAAGGACATTTAAATAAAATTTGGAAGGAAGGAAACTATGACATTTGCAAGGTATGTTATATCAAGACTTGTCTGATGATGGTCCAGATCTGGTTTGCATATTATTATTATTTTTTATTGAATTCTTTATTGGTACATTTTATATACACCTCATGATCACACTCAACATTGGGAAATTTGTACCAGTATATGACATAAGTTAATTCTCATTTTTACCCATATCCCTACCCACCCTACAACCCCCACCCCTATATACATATGCTTTCTTTTCATTTTTTAATTATATTTATTCTTTCCCTTCATTACTTTCCCCTACCCCTTTCCCTTTGCATATTTCCTATTTCGCAAAATCTGCTATACATTCAAGAACTCATTTACATCTACAGATTCTCATACTGGAGAAAAGATATGGTATTTACATATCTGTGACCTATTTATTTCACTTATTAGTGTGACCTCAAGGTATATACACTTAAGTATAAATGACTCAAATGTATTGTTCTTTGTGGCAGAGTAATACTCTATTTTATTAAAAAAATCTTCTTTATCCACTCTCTAATTGATATGCATTTGGGTTGTTTCCAATATTTAGCACAAACTGAGCTGTTATGAACACGGGTACACATATGTCTCTATGACATGATTTTTGTAACAGAAATTTTACTTGATCATAGTCACACCACCCTGTTCATGTGTTACTTATCAGTATTTTCATGAAGCAGTAGCAGAATTAGGTAGTTGTGTCAGAGCTGGTAATCTCTACAAACCCAAAATAATTTACTCTTTTGCTGTTCAAAGAAGTTTCTTGATCCTGTCTTAAGCTTACTACAGGCAAAATTTTTTCAGTTTTAAAGTGAGACATGAATGATCATATGTAATTTGTCTTCCTCATATTATTTTTGCAACAAAGATGGATAAAGGTTAAAATGAATATGTAGATGGCACACGTGTAATTGCTTGGCCCTATATTTTCTGGTTGGAGAGGTAGCAAAGACACATCCACCAACAGATCTTTAGAATATTACATGGGAAGGGTCTTTTGACATGAAGGGTACAAGATTACTCCCTAGGACTTGGTCTGGTCTCTCCACTGTCACAGAGTTCTGACCTCCTGCTTCAAGTCCTGAAATGGGCTCTACCTACATGAATATTTCTGTCTTTTTCAGATGTTCCAACATCTAATTCTGAATGTGGAACTGGATTTTTTTCCTTTTTTTTTTTTTTGCATCATTTTTCAAGATTTTACATTTGGATTTCTCAACTTAACCCAAGTGTGGAGTTTTAATCTGTGAAGGTCTCCTTACAAGAATGGCAGAAAATATAGGAAATTCGGCATTACTCAAAATATGTCCTAAACCAATTTGGGATTTATTGGGATTTCTTTTAAATCACACTTCTAACATCCTATTTTTTTCCCAAAATTTAGGGAGAGAAACCTTTAAGAGAACTACATTATCCACAAAAATATTCTAAGTACTCCTCTGTCGTCCAGCTGTGAAACTAGCCTTACCTCATGTATAATGCACCAAATACCAAGCTGCAGAATTTAAAGTAATTTCAAGAATTATGGGTGGAGAGGAACACATTTCCCTTTAAAGGTGGCACTAAAATGAAACTCATGCAAATTTGCTGTAGACATTTACATTCTAACATTCTAATTCTCCAGGCTCCGTCTAGGAGCTGAGACGAGCTTCCCACTTCCAAGGCCTCCCACGGGACAGGCTTTCCTCCATCAGCCCACCGGGAAGACAGGGAGGACAGTGGTTCCCATTTGTTCAAACAGAAACATCGAGGTCCAGCAGGGCAAAGGGCTCTCTTAGACTCATCAGAATTGTTCTTTTTTTTTTTTTTTTTTGAGACAGAGTCTCACTTTGTAGTTCAGGCTGGCCCTGAGCTCACTATGGAGCCCAGGCAAGCCTCGAACTCAGCAGTCCTCCTGCCTCTGCCTCCCGAGTGCTGGGATGACAGGCGTGAGCCACAGAATTGTTCTTAATGCCCAGTTCCTTGGTAATGATATTAGATTCCTGTGAAGGCGAATTTTACATGGCATAAATTCCTTCTGCAAATATTTAAGATAAATATAACTACATGTGTGTGTCTGTGTGTGTGTACATACGTAAGTGTACTTGAATGTATTTGTATGTGGGCGTCTCTCTACTGAGGGAGAGAGAGACACAGGAGAAAAACAGATCTAGAAATCATACTTGCTCTCCACACTTACTGCTCAGTGTCCTTTAGGGTTATGCTCTTTTTCTGCAGTTACAGTAGAACTCAATACTTAGGTTGAGAAGGATGTGCCATGTTCTTCAATTCATGAAAACTTCAAGTCTAGGAAATGGAAGAGTCTGGTTAAAATCCCCACAGGCCCACAGGGAGTGTCACCTCCGTAAAATGACTTATGATTGTATGCATCATGCATGAGCCTCTCCTGGCAGGGACATACGAGTTGAGCACCTTCTCTGTGCAGCAGGGGAGTCCCCATTGACACGGAGGTCTCCCCATTGCCATGCACAAACTGCCGCCTGTAGTTTCATTTTGTCACAGGGAACCTTCACAGTACTTGGTAAAAGGTGTTGGCGATGCTGCCTGTTTGCAGCAGAGGAAGGAGTGTTCAGACGCTTGGGAAAACAGGGCACCTGGGGAGTGCAGTGAAGGTCATTTACTTGCATTGAAAAATCAATTCTTGTGTGGGGGTTGTAGCTCAGTGGCTCCGCATCTGCCTTGCAAGAGCAAGATCCTTAGTTTGATCCCTGGTTCTGAGAAAGAAAAATCAATTCTTTTCATGGATGCAAATAGAGCCTCTGATGTGCATATGGCGTGTGTGTGTGTGTGTGTGTGTGTGTGTGTGTGTGTAATACATACAGTTTAGGCATTTCTGTTGCCACTGACATTTAATTTGTAGAGCTAGGAGGACAACACTACCATGCTACCAGTGACCCAACAATCCATTAAGTAGTCCTTTCCACTCTTAAAGGGGAAAGCTGAACATAGGGTTGCATCTGGATAGAGCCCCAGGAACCCTGCTTTGTGTGCCAACTTGATAGTCCTTCTGATTAAGTTTTTATACAATTACTCTGAAGTGCTCTGAATTGGCAACTACGATAGATCAAATGACAAGACATCAATTTCATGGTCAAGGTATTCTCATTTTTGAGACTGAGGGAATATGGGAGATTCTTTTAGTAAGAGAACATTTTTCGAAGGTACCTATTAAGGGGAATTTTATGGTCAAATTCCAAAACTGACTTAAAGATATATTTATGTTCAGAAAAATCCATTTCTTTGATCAGCCTTCCATGATGCCTATAATTTCCACCCCGAGCATCATCATCTGTTTAGGTTAGAGCCTTTTGTTTTAGAATGCCTCTCAGAGTGTATATCTTCTCTAACATCAAGGTATGTGTCTCTGCTGTAATGCTTCTTATGGACACTAGTGAGTAAAGTAGTCTATCCGAACAGTCTGTCTTCTAAAAGGAACTGCAAGGGTCAAGTACGCAGTGACTGACACTAGGGGCAAGAATTTCTTCAGTCTCTCACTTATCCAAGTATTTCCTTTTTCTTTACCAAACATGACTTTTTTTTTTTTATTTTTTCGCTCTGGGTGCTGAATGTCCATGAGAAACTGCTAGACTTGAGTTGGGTGTTGACAGTGACATTATATGAAGCATCTAGATGCACTAGATCTGGAAGGACACTAGTTCCAGGAAAACATTTCGACAGGAAAAAATGTCATCAAAAGGGAATCATATCAGTCAAGGAATCAAAGTCCTGACTGCCCCACCTCGGCCTGGTCCTGCCATTCCTTGTAAGGGAGGGCCTAGGTGGCAGAGGAAACTGTTTTGTGGGTCAGAAACTCATGGTGGAGGGACATCCAGCTGCTGGCCCAGGAGTGCAAGCCAGAGCTTCCTGCACGGTAGCTACCTTCTGTGGTTCTCTCCCACCACTTTAGAGCCTTGATTTTTGTGCTGAGGCAGGTGATGCAGTTAAAGTAAATAAAACGATGCTTTAAAAACATGGAACAAAGATTAATAGACCACTGAAGAAAGAAAAGGCCTTGCACATCTCGTTCTCCTAAAAGTCAAAACCAAGATCTTTACAGTGGCCTTCCGGGTTTTCTAGATCTTCCTCCCCATGTCCATCAGCTCCAGCAAACCTCTTCAGGCCCCCCTCTCCATGGCCACACGTAGAATCACCTCTATGAAGACAAGGGCTGGGGTATCCATGGTGTCCAGAGCAGTGACTGGCAAACGGGAAGCTCTTAGGTATTTCTTTAAAGCATCACATGAACAGTTTGTGCATAAACTGCTGTACTTGTAACCCACCTGTGATTTATCTGACCACAAAGACTGAGTGGAGAGACGATTCTCCAAGAAGGAATGGACTATTGAAAGCATCAAGATGGGTTGTCTGAAACAGAGGCTCAACATTTCCTGAGGAGGGATGCCTGGGTCCCTGCTGCACCTGGGCAAAGAGGAAGGAAGGTGACAGGCTCTCCTCTTGTTTCTGATAGTCGTAGTTGCCAACAGCAATTGCCTGCCGGCCACCAAATCAACTTCTGTTTGAGAATGAGCATGGAGACCATACAAGAGTAAACCGTCATCTGGAGAAATAGCATTAATTCTGTCCAGCTGCTCAACGCTGCAGCATCTTATGCACTGGTCCAGCACAGCTGCATCTTGCTGCCAATGTTGGCCTTCTCTTTAAAAATTTCCAAACATTTTAAAAGATGTCTTCCTTCTTCTGCTTGATGATTTAGTCCTATGATCTGCAAATGAGTCACTCAGTGTCATTGTCACCATTGCCTTCTACACTTTATACCAATGGTAGCTGTCTCCTCTGACTTTAGGGGTTTTAAAATTCTTTATCAAGCTTAGTCTGCCATCTGAACTCACACTCTGATACAAGCTCAGTATGGTGATAGTCAGTGCCATTAGGGAATGGTCTCCTTTCACGGACATGAGCCCGCTCACAACCACACAACCACACAACCACATGCCACACACCACACACCACATACCACACAGTGATCCTTCCCACCATGGGCAGCATCAACTCATTAGGTTGTACCAAACGCAAGATCAAAGATAGGATGAAGTGACATAGTACTGAAAGCCACCAGATTCATGACAGCATTCAAAAATTTGGCAGGAGAACATCATTAATATTTGAGAAGATTCCTTACTTTTGGCAGGAATTCTGCCCACAGTCTTCCAATTAGCATGCTTTATGGCTGAAGAGAAGCTAGTTTCTTAGTTTTAAGTCCTCGTCTGACAGAAATCTTATTGTCAGATAAATTACCAAAGAATTTGTACAACTTTGCCCAGGCTCACTGATAGCCACAAGATTAATATGAAAACACGCCCCACTCCCAAATCTTCTTCATGGCCTCCTGAGAGCTTCCTTCATTATCCTTCCAAATGCTCAGCTTTGCTAATGGAACATTAAATGGTATTCTTACCAGGAGGCGTGGGACAAAAGTTTCCATTGAATCTGCTCAGAAGAAAGATCTAGATTGTGACATTGCATTAGGAGCTGGGAAGGAATTACTTTCTGTGACAAAATTGTCTTCATTTTGGAGTTGAAATATAATTAATATAACTTGAGTTGAGGAAGGTTAAACCTTCACTTAATAAGCAGAACCTTGACAGTTGTCTTTTCAGTTTTATAACTCATCCCCTCCACAAATAAATCCCCAAGTTTTCCTAGAGGAGTTTTCCCAGAGATATCACATGGTTTTGAAATATTTTCAATCTGTGTCTGTGATTCTACGAGGCTCTGTTTGAGAGAGCTTTGTCCTAAGAATATCCTTGACTTACTGTTGCATGAAAGCGGTCCCCAAAATTTCTTGCCAGAGAAGATTTTTGTCCTTTGTGTGTCTCTACTCTCACTCTCAATCTGTTTGTGGTGAAAACCTGCAGGCTAGTACTTTACTTATTCTCCATGTACACCATGTTGGTAGGAAATCATATTTCCCTTATGATCATTATGGTTTAATTTGAAAATAAGACACAGAAGCAAATTCTGCATTAACACTACATACACACACACACACACACACACACACACACATCTCTAGAGATACCCACTGTAACAAGGATCTGTAATTCTATGATTAACAGCCCTAACACATATGTATTGTACTTTGAAATTGAGATATTATATCCAATAACTTATCTAATATTCTGGTTAACTTTCACTATAAGTAAAGTACTTTCATTATTACACTAAAAATGCCCAAGGCATATAGAGGTATATAATAATTATGGTGTTCTTATCAATATCTTGCAATTATAAAATTTGTTAAGATAACACTAATTTTCCTCACATCAGAAAACAGAGTGCATTATGCTAATCATAAGCAGGCCCCAAACTCCTCTCTTGTCTCTCTGCCTTTCCCTCTGTTTCTCTCTCTCTCTTTTCTTCTTTCTGTCTCTCTCTCTCTTTTTTTTTTTGCAGTACCAGGGATTGAACTTGGGCCCTTCTGCTTCCAAGGTAGGCGCAGTACCACTTGAGCTAAATCCCTGGCCTCTCTTGGTTTTCTGAGGTTGAATCTTGTGATATAGTTCCGGCTGGACTTCAGCTCACCGTGTACCCCAGGCTGACCTAGAATTCACTCCAGCCGTCCTGCCTCTGCCTCTAGAGGTCTGTGCCAGTAAAAGGCAAACCCATATCTCCTTGACAATCTGTGTGGAATTAAGATATTTTTCTAGAATGTAGCTATCCTTTTAGCCCTAAAACTATCAAAGCTAGACAAGCTAGTAAGGCCCTTGCCCTAGATATAAAATTTAAGGAGGCTTCAAAGTGAAACAAAAACATATCAATTTAAAGATCATTTTAAAACATTATAAAAATCCAAATGAAGGGAAAATACATGATGAGCAATATGTCAAAATTTTAGATCAGAACAGGATAAATATCACTGATTTTTCCCTTTTCTCAGGTTCCATTATGGCTCAGCAAGATACTAAAACTCTGGAATTTCTTAACAGAATAATGGCAAATATTTACTTATATTATTGGCATAATGATATTTTTAGCCTTGATCTTGTAGTAGTTTGTAAGTCCAACTCACTTCAGTATGCACTCTTTCTCTTTTTACCATGCAAAAATAGGTTACCTTGTAACCTACCTGAAATCAGAAACTAAGCATACTTCTGTACTGTAATACAGAATTAGTGATCATCAAGAACTTTCGGTTCCTACTGCAAATCACATTTAGACAAAAGATGCCGGACATGGTGGCTCACGCCTGTAATCCCAGCACTTGGGAGGCAGAGACAGGAGGACTTCTGAGTTCGAGGCTTGCCTGGGCTATACAGTGAGCTCAGGGCCAGCCTGAACTACAAAGTGAGACCCTGTCTCAAAAAAAAAAAATTTAGACAAAAGAAAAGAATATGTGTCTTTCTATTTATGAGAGGAAAGCAGAGGCTAATTATTCTGCTCCTTAACTGTGTAACCTTAGGTAAGTTACTTAACCTCTCTGATTTCCCATTTCCTTACCTGTTACATGACTCTTAACAGAGGACTCTGAAGACTAAATAACATAGCCAGTCAAAAGCCCTCAAACCATCAGAGACACCAAGAAAAGACTTTTATGTCTGTGCATACTTTCCACTTCTAAATAACTTACTCCTTCTGCTTCAAGCTGTTGAGGAAGTGACTGCCTATTCCAATCTGTAGGTCAGGGTTGGGGCTACAGAGGCCATGTGTGTACTGAAGAGTCAGCTCTGCCTTCCCACTGCCCTGACCCCGGATTGTCTCATGTGGGGTGTACACCAGATGGCAGTGTCCCCTTGAGGACAGGATCCTCTTGGCCTCTCAGCTCACTGACCAAGCAAGTGGCCGGTTGCCTGCCATCTCTCTGTGTCAGTTACAGGTCAATGGCATTAGCCTTGGGGCCTAGTTGATGTTCAATGTAAAAATAAACACTGAACAAACCTCTGTACACATTCTATCTCCCCCTCCTTCAAATGCAAAGTGTTTCATTGGCAAAGTCAATTGGAAAAGGAACATATGTAATGTGGTCGTAAACATACCCTTCAAGTAGGTTCTTGTCAATATTTACATCTCTGTGCACTTCAGCAAGTACATCAGGGTCCCTTCCGGTCTGACACACACTACAGGCACCAGGGAGACAGGGATAAGGAACATAGGTCCGTTGCCTTCTAGTAAGTCATGGTTCATTAGAAGAGACGACTTTCATACCAACATCAATAGTACGTGGTGACCACAATTATGCTATTTTAATACAGATGATATTGAATATTTTTATTTTCTACATATCTGTCTTGAAGAGATTGCATTTCATGGATTTTCCTAGTTTGCTTGCTTTCAGCTAAGAGTTCTCACATCTCAGAGATGAGTAGTATTCTTCATTTCAAGACACAATTCTGTCCTACTAGGGTCCACCATGCATGCAATTTTGGAGGTCTCTGCCATTTACTACCTCTTAATAGTAATGTACCCCATAGTTTCCGTCACCTTTACTAACTTAGCCTTCGAACATTTGCAACAGGTGTCAGGCTCTGCTCTTGGAAGAGTGTCAGCGTAGATGAACTGTTCTTCCTGCTCTGAAGGCCCTGAGGCTAATAAAAGTTTAAGAAATGGTTAGCTGTGAGCTTCTGGTAGGCTTGTGTGTGTGTTTGTGTGTGTTTAGTTCTTAGTTGCTGCTGCTGCTCCTTTCTTGATGCAGTTCAAGAGCTAGTAACTGAGTCATTTACACAAGACGTGTGTGTGTGTTTGTACACGCATGCACACAGGGCTGTGACTGATGAAATTAAAGGCCATTTCTCTGTGTAGTTCTCTCAACACATCGCCATCTACTGTGCCCAAACCGGAAAACTGGAAACTAACTGGGGCAAAGTCGACCTGGCCACATTACGATCCTCTCTGTTCACTCTCTCCTTGAGCCGCCCCCTCATGCCTGTGACAGGAGCTGTCATACGACCTCCTGCGACCTCTAAGGACTCATTGGAATCTGATTTTCCTACAGAGTGTTGCCAGCTGGGGCCTTGGGAACCTGATACCTTCTTGGACCTTCCGCAGTGGCATTTCAGGGCAGGCGCCACACAGATCCCTGCCCCATTTGTGCCGATAGGCGCAAGGACACGGCCTTGGCCTTTCAAGGACCAGCTCTGCCCCTGGGGAGGCATGCAGTCTCATTGCCAACACCATGGAGATTCCAAGGAGGAGCAGCCTGCTGGTTTGCCCAGCTAGCGGGGCCCCAAAGTACTCATTAGAGCCAGGCATGGCCCACAGATCCAAGTTCAATACCAGCTGGAAAATTGTGAGATTTAGATGGGAAGAGGTTTCTAAGCCTTCTCTTCTCCTTGCTCAGTGCTGATAATGATGTGCAAGAAGGAAGGAATGAACCGGCCTCTGAAATCCTGACTTAGCGGTGACACTCTGGAATGGATATCTGCTTTGTGGCCATTGGTGAAGCTCTAGGTGTCAGGATGACCACACTTCTCGTGGCTTATTACACACTGAGCCTGGGAATCTATATTTTTAAAGGGACACTATGTTTTTCTGATATACTCTGAATGGGAACCACTACTTATATTTTCTCCTCCACCTGGTGCAGTGTGATACTATTAGCTCTCAGACACCCAAGGTTGTGTATCCTACAAGGTCAGACGAGAAGATAGGAACAGGTCAAAGCATGGAACTCAGGACTACTGGCACCTTGTTGGCTGCCCACTCTTGGCACCAGGTTGATGGCACAGGGCCCAGTCTGGTGCATTTCAATCCTTCCAAAAATTTAAAAAAACAAAAGCTATCATTGCAGGTGGTTAAAAAAAAAAACAGAGGAAAAGGAGTTAAGAGTTTAGGGTTAGAAATGATAAAATAATGCAAATTTCCCAAAGTGCATGGAGACAGCAAAGAATAAAGCTGGGGTTTGGGCAGGATGGGTCTCTGGCTGGAGCAGGTCATGGGTATTAGGAGGAATGGCTGTGCTCGGTCTAGAAAGCAAGTTACCAGAGCTGGGCAATTAGCCAAGCAGAGAAGGACAACAGCCCAAGGCCACAGGAGAGAAGGACTGTGGGGCACAGTAGGGAGAGTGTTAGGATCTTCTCAAGACAGCAGTGAGCATGCACAAGAGATGCTCAGGCCACTTTCTCCAAAAGAGAGTAGTTATTGGCAGAAAGGCCTTTCAGAGTTATTTACTTGAAAGTAACCAGATCCCACTGGCCTTTCTACAAAGGTCCAGCTTACCACTTCGAGGACTGTTTTCCTGACCTCTCTGTTTACCAGGAGGAGATGACACCAGGCAAGTTAGAAATGATCCAGTCCACTCCATTTGCGCTGCACAAATTGTTCATGGCCTATGACCTCTGGGGCAGGCACAGTTTGAAAACCACTGCTAAGTCCTCCAAGTCCTCTCCGCACATGCAGGGTGGTGAGTGCTGATGTCTCAGTCCCGGCCAGTGGAAGGACATCATTTGGGCTTCTCTGATACATATAAGAAGAGACACTGTACTGGAAATGTGGTGCTTGGTGGACACTTGCGCTTCCGCCACACACACGCATTTCTTTCTGCTCAAGGCCCTGGTTGATTTCTGTCTGTGGCCACTAGGATGCCCACCTCTAATGGGGATACAGCGGAGCCACCTAACTGATCATCTTCCCTGTTTGTTTGTTTGTTTTCCTTTTCTTTCATAAAAGCCCTCAGGCTTCCCCTGACAGAGCCATAAGAAGGACTATGTTTAGTGGAGGGGCTGAGAAAAGGACAAAGAAATACAGGAATGAGCGATAAGATGAGAGAGAGCCAGGAAGAGAGTGAACATGTAAAACCCAAGATAAAACTAAGTGCTTATAATGTAGCCGATGCTCCTTTAATTCTGACTGGTGAAAGATATAATACTCATTTTGCAGAAGGAAAAGCTGAGCCTCAGATAAGAGAAGTAACTTCCTAGATGTCAAGAATCAATGGCACAGAAAACCAAACTGTCCCAGGATTTTCAGAATCCAAATCTCATGTGCTGTGTCCTCCACATTGATGCCTCTTGAACCAGAGAAAGAGGAGGAATGAAAACTGTACTTTATTTTTTTGCCCTCAACATTACAAATTGGATTCCACCGAATGGAAAGCAATGTAGTCAGATTCCATGAGCGTCTCTTAGTTTGTTTGTAATCCCACATAATCATTATGGCTGTAGTGCATAAGCCTTTGAATTACCATAGCATGCGTTTCTGGTTCTCTGCCAATCCCCGGAGCCCAGGCACCATCTAAATGCAAGAAAGTGGCTTACATGTTTTGAAATATTCTGGACTCACTCTCGTGGTGACTGAGATGACTTTAAGAAGTGCTGTGTCAGGTGAGGGCCTCAGGGTGCCCACTGAGCCCTGTGGTTGCCACCTCACCTTCCACCTGCAGCTTTGGATGGGAGGCTCTGGGCTCCACATCAGTGGTGAAATGGTGTGAGTGAATTACAGTGAGCAAACCCAGTATTTTGGGCCTGACAGCTGGAGGAAAGTGTCTTGAGAGGTGGGAGTTCTCTGTGGTGTTCTAGGGGAGTGTACTGATTTCCTCTGAAGTGGGCCAGAGTGAGTTTATTCTGGTTTAGGGAGCAGGGCCAACCTCTGAGTTGTGTGTTATTGGGAAATGATAAGTGAATATTTCATGGTTAGGCATACAAAATGGATTTCCTCTCTGCTTTTATTCACCCATCCATTCATGTAATAAATATTTATCGAGCAACTACTATAATCCATGCACTATGCTAACAGCCTGGAAAAAAAGAAGGATGCATAAAGGATAATCTGTGTTCTTGGGAATTTACCATAGCTGGGGAGCTTTGCATGTAAACAAAGGCTTGTGGTAAAGTGTTACGTTAGCAGAAGCACATTTAAAGCTAAAAGGGGAATGAGTTCCATATATTCTGGGGGGGAGGCAGAGAAAAACATTCAGATAAACCTCATAGTAAAAAATCTTTCTTGCAAGACATAATTTTCAGAAGGAAAATAGAAGTTGCTGAAGTAGATCAATGTGAGGCTAAATCCTAGCTCTGCTAACACTGAGCTATATAATCAAGATCTTGATTTTACCTTTTTAGTGCACCTAGGATGACAATACCTCTGCCAACCCCAGAGACGTGTGAACATTGACTGAGAGTCATGTTGGACAAGCCCCTAGTGTTTTTTGTTGTCTTTTTGCTTGTTTATCATTGTATACACTTCAGTATTTTTCCAGGGAGCTAAGTGGGCCCCTCTGGGTCCAATGGAGGATTATCCCAGTCATGCTGTCTAAATCTTGGTATGTGGATGTTTCCTTTTCCCATCTAAGATATCCCAAGAGCAGAGAACTTTGACCTTAGAGATTAGAGTTATGAACTTACAAAGAAAAACAAAACCACATGTGGTAGCTGGTGACCACCTTGGTTCTCGTGAGGAATGGTGATGTAATTTACATCTTAAGAGGGCACAGAAGGCCTCCTGGGAGAGTACGGGCATCAGGTATTCTTACGTGGAACCTCCTTGGCTGGAAGATAAAAGTCACTTATTTTGTAATCTTTGGTTTTTAACTTTTTTTTGTTCAGACTAGTCAATTATTTTAATCTTTTTTGTTATGTTCAGGAAGTTGAAGCTACTTAATGGATTAATGAACTACTCTGTAAAATATAGTCATAGTTATTATTACTATATCAGTTAAAGTTCAACTGTACCAGCAACAGAAATTGACTCTGGCCTACTAAGAGGAGTTTATTGAAATGATACTGAGTAGCCCATAGAAACATTGGACAGACTGGAGAATTAGGGGAAATGTTAATATTTTTTGAGGAACTGGTTTGAGAAAAAAGCAGTGGCATCCGTGCCCTACCCCCACTGAAGATTAGGTGCCATTCTCTTCATTGGAGAACTTGGCCATTGTCTGAAGAACTTGAATTGACTGGTACAACTGTGAGAGAGAAGGAAGTTCCCAGCCCTTCCTTTCTGTATCGCTAGAACTCTAAGTCTCTGACTGATAGAGATTGGGTCATGTGACTGCATGCCAATGACCAAGTTGCTGAGGTTTTGTTTTTCTTTTTGTTTTTTGGTTTTTTTTTTTTTTTGAGAAAGTAGTATCTGTATCATAGGGTTGCTTTTTTAAAAGGAATTGTCAAGGGCCAGAGGATTAGCTCAGTGGTTCCAGCGCCTGCCTCACAAGCGCAAGGTCCTGAGTTCCATCTGATAACCACATACAATGCTGGGCGTGGAGACTCATGCCCACCAGCCATCAATACCACATACCACAGTGCCAGGCGTGGTGGCTCACGCCTGTAATCCCAGCACTCCGGAGGCAGAGACAGGGGGATTGCTGAGTTTGAGGCTTGCCTGGGCTACATAGTGAATGTAGTTCAGGCTATAGAGCTAGTGAGGTCCTGTCTCAAAAAAAAAAAAAAAAGGAATTGTCAAACTTAGAGTATGGATAAGATATATAATAAGGCCACAGACAAGGCATATATTTACTGTTATTACTGTCATTATCATTACTACCTCAATAACACACTAACATATTAGAAGTATTATATTGAAAAACAATCAAAATAAGTTTGGAAACTTTGACCCTAACCAAGTTCCACCTGGAAATAAGCTAATAGCCCAAATGTACAAAATCTGATTTTGTTAGCCCTTCAAAGAAGAAGAATTTGATATAGTCATGAGTATTACAAAGGATTTCGTTTAGCCACTTAGACAAGTCTGAGTCTTTTAGGACATTTTAAACTGGATTAGGACTCATTATTCATCCAAGAAGTTGGAATAAGGATTTGTGAGCTTGATAAAAGGGACTTATATAATTCAGCTCAGAGTTAGTGAGGCAAGAAAAACATGAGCATTTCTAGCAGTCTCACAGGTTGTGCTTTAAGAAGCATATTTTCTCTAAGTAGGGAAACCTCTAATTCTAGATATTTTAGAGAAAGAAGCAGACAGTGAGATTCCATACTTTGGGAGAGACCTCCAAAGATAAGAGAACTGGAGTAAGAGATGTATCAAGGACAATAGCAACTCCGTTAGCAAAGTAAATTTCAATCAGGAATTCAGGAGTGGGTTGTAGTTGGATACTTTGCTGAGGGTATATGGGATTCATGCTAGATGTGAGAGGAAATGCTAAAGCCTTGGGCATGTTATGCAAAATAACTTGTAAAAGAGACATTGTTGAGTTTGGACCCGCAGTGACCCCACCTTCCCTCCAGCTTTTAATCCTGTCTTTAAAGTACAAGGGTCTTTGATTAGACATGACTGAAGAAAAGAGATGACACATGGTTGTTTCAATACTATCAGACGAGAAAACTGTGAGGATCACGAATCCAGTGAGAAAAATACAGTCAGCATGAGCACATTTTGTGTTAACCAGAAAATGCTCTGACCTTGCCCCAAAGAGGAACATAAACAGCAGTCAAAAAAAGCAGTGCATCTGAATGTCATTGTTTAAAAAGTTACATTCAGTCTTAGAGGTTAAGAACAGATAATGTATTGGGAGGCAAAAGATATGCATATAGATGAAAACTAATTCAATGCAAACCTGTTAGTTTATTTACGTTATTAATATGATACCCTAGAGGACATAAACCAATTAAAAACCCATTTCAATTATTAATTGGGTCCCCTAATTGAAGGGACACAATAAATTAATTAAAACGTCCTTAGCTCTATTCACTAAGGAAAACACCTAAGTCAGAACAGACTGGACACACAGATCTGTACTAAACTTTTACACTGGACCCTGTCCAACGTGATAGAGAAAGCAGCTAATCCATGGGAGGAGATGTCTAAGTGAGAAGAGATGGATTTTCCACTTCATTCTCCGGATATCATGCCACACATCCATCACATAAACATGTTAGACCTTAGTTTACTTAACTATAAAGTGAAGACATCGAATCACATAATTTGAGATGTTCCTCTCCTTTTCTGGCCGTCATGAGTCACAAGGGATACATGAACCCAAAATACCATTCCTAAAACTTCCAGCAGTAATGAGTCATTAAATGCACATTTACTGAGCAGCCTCCAAGGTTCCTCTCACGCTCAGAATTAGAGAATAAGACTGTGAAACAAAGCTCTTGTCTCAGCTCACGGTCTCAGGGGGAGAGAAATATGGGCTGAATCTGAGAAGAGACGGAATGAGTCCAAATAAGGAAAAACTCTCTTGGCTACAAATCCCAGGTCTTCAAATGGACAGCCTCTAGCTCTTTGTTTCTTAGAGAAATAAATGCGAATAATAATATCTCAGAAGGTAGTTCCTGTGTTAGGTGAGATAGCTATGAAGCTGATACAGAACACCTGGTCGAGCTCTGCCATTTAGATTCATGGGGATGCCTTTGTTTTTCCTGCTTTTCTTCCTTTTGAAGTAAGTACCCCTCCACATATGCATCACTTAATGAGCAGTCCACCTTCCATTGAGAGTCCACAGTGGATCTCTGTCAAAGGCCAGGTCCCTCTATATAGGTGGGTACTACTCAGACCTCTGTCTATGGTGTGTCATTAAATATGGTCTTTATTTATTTATTTATTTTTGAGACAGAGTCTCGCTTTGTAGTTCAGGCTGGCCCTGAGCTCATTATGGTGCCCAGGCAAGCCTCGAACTCAGCAATCCTCCTGTCTCTGCCTCCTGAGTGCTGGGATTACAGGCGTGAGCCACCACGTCCGGCTAATATTGTCTTTATTTTTATACATTGACAGTATATCTATCTTTGTACACATACATATCTTGGAATCTTTGGTCCCCCTTAATCAACTCATGCTATTTTGAAACGAGGTAATTACAAAAATAATTTTAGATATTGTTGGAATTAATTCAGTCTCTCAATCAGTTTAGGGATGAGTCAGGTTTAAATAGCGAGAGTTTTAACTGGTAAACCTAGTGTTTGTCATAGCTAGTTTCAGGCACTCTTCTGTCAACTTGTATCATTTTCTTCTTTAAATTCCATTCTGTATTTCATTTTGTCAGTAAGAACCATGGGTGTACCTGCCTATGTGTTTCTGCTGAAAATGGCTGTAGAAGGTACAAATAAAATTAAATTTTATATATTAAGTTGTGTTAGTATATTGATAGTATAGCAGTATATTAATATTATATATGAAAAATAGTAGTGGTGTAGAAAATAGATTCTATGTGTTATTATATAAACAGCCACAGGTAAATTCTTTTTATTCAAATGCTTTATTTTAATATTCTTTGATTTTATTTATCAGATTGAGGTTTACTGTTCTGTCTAGATTGCTCAAGAATTTCTTTGTACATATAGCAAATGGTTGTTGAATTCTATCACAGAATTTTATGACTATTAAGATAATTATATGTTTTTATTCTGTCTACTAAAGTAGAGAATAACATTATATCCTAATGTTAAATCCAATTTGCCTTCTTATAAGCAGGTCAGTTATGATGTAATATCTTTTATATATTGCTGAGTTTAATGTTGCTAATACATTGTTTTCTGTTTATTTCCATTGGTAAAATTGACCTGTAATTTTATCTTCTAATGTTTTCTGTAGATTTGATATAAAAATTTACATTAGGCTTAAAAACATGAGCTGGGTGTTTTTCCTATTATGTTATCTTTTTTTTTTTTTTTGCTTTTGAGACAGGGTCTCACTTTGTAGTTCAGGCTGGCCCTGAGCTCACTATGGTGCCCAGGCAAGCCGCCACGAACTCAGCAATCCTCCCGTCTCTGCCTCCCGAGTGCTGGGATTACAGGCATGAGCCACCACGTCCGGCATTGTGGTATGTGGTGTTGATTGTTGGTGGGCGTGAGTCTCCACGCCCAGCATTATATGTGGTTACCGGGGATCAAACTCAGGACCTTGCGCTTGTGAGGCAGGCGCCGGAACCACTGAGCTAACCCTCCAGCCCTCCTATTATTTTACCTTATGAAATACTTTATATAAGTTTGAAATTATTTGCTCCTTGAATTTTTTATAAAATTCAAATAGAAAAACATTTAAAATTGTCACTGTCATTAGGAAGGGATTTTTAAATCCACAGACTGCACTCTTTAGTAGTTAGAATGTCTACAATTGCTTTGTTTCTTTTGCTGCACATTTAGGTTCCTATTTCTGTTTTTTCAGTTGATAATATTATATATAAACTGTGACTTCAGATATATTGTCATTATATGTTTATATGTTTATATATATATATGCATACTTTTTGCTTCAGTATTTTAATTCAGTCTTTCCTGACTCCTTTTGTTCACTTTGTCTTTTTCAGTAGACTCATTTTTATGTTTTTAGAATTATCTAAAATTAACTTTAAAATATCAATAAATTAAGTGAATAAATAAAATTATTTGTGCTGTTCAAAATTATTATAAGACATGATTTATTCTATGATATCACTACTACTGTAATCATTCACTTATTTTTGCATTTATTCCCTTTTAAAATTAGAATATTGAAATTAAATAATATTTTATTACCTACTATAAGCACAAAACTCTGTATTATTGTTTAAATATTGCAAAAACTAGCTACCTCCCACAAAATTTGGTGCGAACCATTGTTGCTTCCAGGTATGTTTGAATTTTCATCATGATTTTGCCCATGAGACTATCTTTTCCAAAAGTGAATTTTCTTAAAATATATTTTACAATTTCTTAAATGGTGAAATTTGAATTGTCTTTTTTTTCAATTGCATTCTTTATTGGTACAATTTGCATACATCTCACACTCACACATAACATTGGGGAATTTGTACCAGTATATAACACAGTCAATTCTCATTTTTACCCATATCCTCACCCACACCTCCCCACCCCCTATATACATGCTCTTTTATTTTCTTTCAGAATCATATTTATTCCTTCCCCTCATTACATCCCCACACCAAATTTCCCTTGGAAATTTCCCATTCTAAAAAGATTGTCATACTACTAGAGCTCATTTACATCTACTGGTGCTCATATCAACGAGAAGATCCAGTATTTGCCTATCTGTGCTCTATTGATTTCACTCCTTAGCGTGTTGTCCAGGTGCATCCATTTGCACATAAATGAATCAATCGTGTCATTCTTTATGGCAGAATAGTACCCATTTTATTAAAAAAAAAAAAAACATCTTCTTTATCCAGTCTCCAGTTGATGGGCATTTGGGTTGTTTCCAAGATTGAGCTATCACGAACTGAGCTGCTATGAACAACGGTGTACATCTGTCTTTCCACTGTGATTTTCTAAGTTCTTTTGGGTATATTCCTAGCAGAGGGATGGCAGGGTCAAATGGGAACCCTAGTCCTAGTTTTCTGAGAAATCTCCACACATATCTCCACAATGGTTGCACAAGTCTGCAATCCCACCAACAGTGGAGAAGGGTTCCTTTCTCCCCACAGCCTCGCCAGCATTTATTGTTGGTTGATTTTGTAATAGCGGCCATTCTTTGTGGAGTGAGATGAAATCTCAGTGTTGTTTTCATTTGCATCTCTCGAATGACCAGTGACGTTGAACATTTCTTCATATGTTTCTTAGCTGCTTTAACTTCTGCCTCTGAGAAGTGTCTGTTCATTTCAGATGCCCATTTTTGAATTGGGTCTTTAAACTTGGGGAGGCTGATCTGTTTGAGTTCCTCATATATTGTAGATAATAGCTCTTTGTCTGATAAACAGCTAGTAAAGATTTTTTCCCATGTTGTTCTGGTCTTTTGGCAGTGTCGGTGACTTCTTTTGCTTTGCAAAAGCTTTTCAGTAGGATGAGATCCCATTTGTTGATTCTTTCTGCTAGTTCTTGTGCTATAGAGGCTTTATTCGTAAAGTCTCTGCCTAAGCCAATGTCTCCAAGAGTTTTACCTAATCTGTTTTCCAGCAGGCTTATTGTTTCTGTTTTAATGTTTAAGTCTTGTATCCATTGTGGGTTTAGTTTTGTGCATGGTGAAAGAGATAGGTCTAGCTTTAGCTTTTGGCAGGTTGAAGCCCAATTTTTCCAGCACCATTTGTTAAAGAGGCTGTCTTTCCTCCATTGAGGATGTTTGGCTCCTTTGTCAAAGATTGTATTGTCTTTTTAAAAATTTCTAGTGTAGTTGAATTTTTATCCAAGCTTATATTTAAACTATTATAATTTTAAAATGTTTATATTAAGCTCTTCTTTTCAGCCAAATTACATCACTTTGATATATGTTTTATAGACTTCAGGAACATTATTTAAAATTATACATTAATAATCTCTATATGTATGTAGCGAACATTATATTGTACTTTTCTTGGTAAATCTAATGAAACTTCTGTACTTAAAATTATTTTAATCTATATTATTAATAAATCTATGTAGGCTTTTGTAATTATTGCTACAATTATACTAAATTATATTTTTTCTCTTTTTCTTTTTAATTCTAAGCAATATAGTTAGCTAGAGCCCTTTGCCAGAATATTTTTCTAACCTAGTAAGAATTGTTTTACTTCACCTGTATCAATTAGCTTACAAAACTTGCTGCTGATAACCCAAATATTGTTTTATTTCTGAGATTATTGTTTTTTAAATTTGTTCTGATCCATTTTCTACTCCAATTTGTTTGTTTTATTAATGTTTTCACAGAATATTTCATCTGGCATTTTGTTTCTTCTTGTTAAAGTTACACACATATGAATTACATGAAATTCTTAACAATCCAAATAATTAAAAATGTCAGTTCTCAATACTTCTTTCCCATTTGCATGACTTTTGCTGAGATTTTTTGCATTACCTGTATTAACTTTTTAATTAATCCAGTCACTGGGAAGCATTTTATGCTCTTCTTTTTTCTGGTACTGGGGATCAAACTCAGGACTTTGCGCTTGCTGGGTAGACATGGTGCCACTGAGCTACATCCCTGGACCCATTATTTTATTCTTTTTTCACAAGTAGTACTTGTTTTTATTTACTTGAATAGTTGCTTTTTCATATTTCATTATCCTCCTGAATATTTGAATGACCTTCTTTTTCCCTTGTTCCCAATTTGTATCTTTGATTCTTAATTGGTCATTAAGACTCTTAAGTTCTTGTTTGTAGTTTCCCTCACATGGCTTCATTTCTTTTTGCTCTCTCACCATGCAGAACCCACTTTTCACTTGGATTAGTGTGTGTGGCACTATAATTTTTAAAGATAGTTTTTATATAGGGACTAAAACTAGGAGACTGTTATTTAATCATACAGAACTTTAAGATCAAAATGTTACTAAATTCTGATGTCTGTCTTCAGAAGTGAAGACAACTACCAAATTGGACATTGCTCCTCTGTCTCTCTCCACTGGAAATTTTCATGATTTTAGATTAGTGTTTAATGTGTTGCAATTTGGAAAAAAAATGGGACATTGTGTTGAGATTTTTTTTTCCTGTAAGTCAACTAAAGGTTGTTAATACTTAACAGTTCAAGAAATTATCAGACCTTATCACTTGATTGAGGTCTTTCTTTCATTTGCACCATATTATGCTCCTGAGAGTTTAATATTTTATTTGTTGTCCTTTTTGAAAGATCCTTTATCCTTCAATGTTTTATTTGTTCATTTATATTTTCAGTCTGTAACTCTTTTGCTAGATTTGTCTAATCTTGTAAAGTCAATCTGCCCTGTGTGCTTAAGATATTATTGCACAATTACATTGTCTTTTATGTTCATTAATGATTTTCATATGGTTGAATTTATCAAAAATCTCTTCTATTGTGTTCGCCTTTTGTTTATGTTCCTTATATTAAAAATAGCTTAACATACTTCTGGCTTAAATAACAAATATTTTCCTATATGTCAAATTCATTTCACTTTAAAGTTAAATAATCTAATCACCTGGATTTTAATTTGGATAAAAGAGAATTTTATGCAAGTGTACATTTTTTTTTCTGTGTGGCAAATACCTTTTGAAAGTGTACGTATCTTTAATGGCTTCAATGGAAAGCAAGTTCCTTCAGGGAATCTCTTTGGTCCTATCATTCTGTACGCAGAAACCACTTCTTTGACTAATAACTAATGAGGGCTTTATGTATTTTGAAGTACTTTTATAAATGCATGACCTTCAACAATGTACAAATCCATATATTATATCTAAATTTCTATCTGCAGGAATCTTCTACAATAAGAATGCAATTTAAATAGGATGCAGATAAAATATAAGCACTTTTAGTTTGTATATCCTTCCATGCTTGCGTATTTTCTGTAACTTTAAAATTATTTTACATTATTGGACTGTACTCTATATAAATAGTTTTAATACTACATGGTCTTCAGTTTGCAATGGTTTTACTTCTGATGTCTCAACTTTAGAATAATGTCTTGGCAACATACTTGGTAGAAAGCATAGTCAGGACTCTGAGTTGTGATTTACTCATCCTAGCGATATGCAGTAAGATTCTCTCTGTTGATTTCTGGGTACTGGAGACAGCGTCAGCTCCTGCTCTGCCACCAGACCAGGAAGTAAAGGTCACTATTCGACAGTGCTCTGTGTTGCTCATCTGTGACACTGGGTGGGTCAAACGTATACTAAAAGCACTTTTGCCTTACAATATGTGCAATTTATGAAAGGTTTATGGGGATATAAGTCCATTTTAAGTTGTGGAGCATCTGTATTAAATTATAATTTTAATAACTGCATCTTTTTTACTACATCCATTTACCATATTTAATTAAACTCATTTTTTTGATATTGGCCATTTAGATTGCTTCCAATTACTTTATTATAATAGATTGTATTTCATGAACTTACTAGTGTAGCTAGCAAGATGTTTCTCCTACAGAAAGCCTGGCACTGACAGTGTGAGCCTTGAATTCATAAAGGGCTGTGTTCAAATCCTATTCCAGTCTTTCCTTAGTGCTAAATTACTCATCTACTCTGAGCCTCATGAGGCAGAGCTCCAGGATTGCCATTGAGTGAACTCCAAAAAGTTATACTGAGTTTTATCCAGTGTCACCTCGGTGAATGTTTATGGAGCCTTCCCTTGGCTTCTTGCTAATGACAAGTACATATGCATAGTTACTTAGTCAGAGAGTGAACAGCTAATGCTTCGTGCTAAGCGATAACTGATGGCAAATGTCTGACTCAATGACTCATGCACGTTTAATCTAGAGCAGTACCGTAAACCTAAGCATCACTCACATCACACAAATAGCACAACCTGTGAGTAATATCCCTTAATTTATGGATGAGGAGGAGAGGCACAGAGAGGTTAAGTGCTTTTCTAAAATCACACAGCTGCTTAGTGTCAAATTTAATCCAGCCTCTTTAACTCCAGAGATCATGTATTTAATGTTATGATTCCTCAAACTTTTACAAGCATCTTTGATGCTAATTACTTCTTATATCATGATGCATTTCAACAAGGTTCCTTAAAGTTGCACAAGATTTAACTCAACTCATTTTATCTTTAGTTATTTTCCAGTTGGTCATAGTACTCGTATTTCAGCATTTCTCATTTCACAAATATCACTTTCTCTGCTGATTTAAAGTCTCTTTAAGAGATAGACTGACTTCACATTCTTCTCCTAAATCTTCTATAAACATCTCCAGTTTTGAATAAACAGTAAATGTTTATTAAGAAATCTAAATGTTGGAGCCAGCGATTTAGCTCAGTGGTTCCAGCGCCTGCCTGACAAGCTCAGGGCCCTGAGCTGGATCCCAGTAACCACATACAATGCTGGGCGTGATGGCTCACACCTGTAATCCTAGCACTCAGGAGGCAGAGGCAGCAGGATTGCTGAGTTCCAGGCTTGCCTGGACTACATAATGAACTCAGGACCAGCCCGAACTACAAAGCAAGACCCTATCTCAAAAAAAAAAAAAAAAAAAAAGAAAGAAAGAAAGAAAGAAATCTAAATGTTTCATTTATTTGTGAAATATTCTCCTTCTAAAAACAATGGATATTAATGTTTCCATAGCCATATATTAAAAAAAAGAAACCTCAAAAAGTAAAGAATTGTCTCAAAGCCTATCAGATGTATGCTAAAAAGAAGTTTAGATCAGGATCAGACACCTTAATGTTTTTTTTTTAAAAAGAAAACATCATTGCGTTTCCTTGCAGATCTTGAAATTAAAAATAAAAGTATCATCTTGTTGGCTGGCATTCTTGCTTGTCTTGAATCCATGTGGGCAATAACCAACCACCCTGAGTATTTACCATGTAACACTACAATTTGGCAGTGCCTCCAGGTCTGCTTTAGAAACCTAGACCTAAATTTAGCACATGCCTCACACAGTGGAAGTGTGTATCATTGTTTTCGATTTGAAAACATCGTAGTCCCAAACTTTAGAGGCAGCAGGAAGTATGGGATGAAATTCTAATACATGTCGATGACTGAATTTGCTAGCAGCAGGCTGAATAAGCTGAAGCAGGGCTGCTGATTCGTGGAGCTTCAGTAAAAGATGGAGGTAACTCCCTAATGCCACGGAGATGCTGTAAAGATTAATGTGATGATGTATTTCCATTGGCTTTATAATAGGCACTTAGAAATGTTGTTACTGCTGTGATTGAAAGATTACTTATAAGCAACACCTCCCTTCTACAGCTTCTGTAGTCAGCTGGGTTTGAGAAGTTCCAATTACTACAAACATAAATTTAGATTATATTTTAAGGCATAAAGTATAGATATTATATACTCCTGAGATCAGTAATTATATATTATAGTACTACTACTGTGCCTAAACCCATAAAATCATACTAGCACATTTCTATGAATTAAAACCTTAAGTAAGTCAATTATAATTATTTATTATATTGAATTTAAAAATAGATTACCTTCCCTTGTGATACAGTTAGCAAAATTATTGGCAAAGCAAAAATTGCCTAATAAATTTTGTCTTTATGTATGGGAAAAACCTTTTCTCTATTGAATCATCTTATTTTCCCAATGAACTTAAAGGGTAAAGTCATCACTTAAAAAATGAATTAAATGAGGGCCATAAAATTTTCCTCAAATCTGCCAAACAGGTAACAAATGAAAAAAATTGCTTGATACTTTATGTATCAGCAAATTTAGTGCTGCCATTGAGAAAACAGAAATATATACCTGATGTTGATATACTGATTTGAAATAAGTACCAATGTATATACTACCAATTATATATATTAGAGCCCTTATGCTTTGGTTTCTGTGTTAGATTTCATACTCAGAGCAACTGTACTCTGCTAATGCAGAATTGTTTTTTGCAGATGATATTACTTATGTCAGGTAATAAAGACCTCTGAGAATGTACAGATGTAGAACAATAGGTAGAAAAAGCCATAGAGCAAAAGAAAAAAGAAGACAAGGTAAAGAAAAAGCAAATGCCCTGAGTAGGAATTATAGTAACATGATATAATAGTGAAAAAGGAAATAGGAAATGAGTTTAATGGGGCTTTTGATGTCATAACAAAGAGAACTATTTAACATTTACACATTATTCATGTCTGGGGTTATAATTTCCTTTTTATTGAGTTTATTGGTGTATTTTAAGTATAAATTTTGATCACATTCATCATTGAGAATTTGTATCTGTACATGATTTTCCTTTTTTTTTTCTTGTGACAGGGTCTCACTTTGTACTTCAGGCTGACCTTGAGTTAACTATGTAGCCCAGGCTAGCCTCGAACTCACAGCAATTCTGCCTCTGCCTCTTGAGTGCTGGGATTACAGGATTGAGCCACCATGCCTGGCATTGTGGTGTCTGGCACCAGGGATAGAAATACAGACAATGCGCTTGAGAGTCAGACGCTGGAACCACTGAGCTAAATCCCCAACCCTGCATGATGTACCTTTATCCCTTCTTCCCCAGCTATCCCTCTCCACCCCTTATATACATAAGCATTGTTTCCATTTTTTTTTCCTTTTTTACCTTCCAATATTTTCTTGCCCTTCTTTGATTTCCCCTGCCCCCACCCAGTTCCCCAACCCCTTTCAAGAGTTTCTTCCTACTTTCCAGTATCTATTGCACATTTTGGACCTTATTTATACTTTCAATTTTTCATACCAGAGAAACGATATGATATTTAAACACCTCTGTCTGTCTCACTTGACCTCAATGTGCACCCATTTAGCTACAAATGCCTCTAATTTATTATTCCTTATGGCTAAATAGTACTCTATTTTATAAAACAAAACACATCTTTATCCAGCCTCCAGTTGATGGGCATTTGGGCTGTTCCCAAGACTTAGCTCTTACAAACTGTGCTGCTATAAACATAGGTCACTGCAGTATGATATTTTTCATTCTTTCATGAATATACATAGCAGGCAAATAGCAGGGTCAAATGGGGCCTCTAATCTTACTTTTTGAAGAATCCCCACATGGATCTCCACAGTGGTTGCACCACTCTACATTTCCACCAACAATGGAGAAGGGTTCTTTTCTCTACACGGTCCCACCAGCATTTGTTACTGGTTGACATCTTGATAGCTGCCATTCTTTCTAGGGTGTGACAAAAATCTCAGTGTTGTTTTCATCTGTTATTTCTTGACTAAGCAGTGAAATTTTTTTCATTTTTCTTTGCTGCTTTTACTCTTTTATCTGTTCATTTCAGACACCTATTTTTAAATTAAGTTTTTTTTTAAATTTGGGGAAGTCTGATTTTTTTTTAAGTTCTTTATATCCTCTAGATAGTAGTTCTTGGTCTAAGGAACAGCTGGTATTTTCTTTCCTGCATTGTAGGTTGGCTTTTGTTCTGTTGGTGGTTTCTATTGCTGTGAAGAAGCTGTAATATGAGGTGATCCAAGTTGTTGATTGTTTCTGCTTGTTCCCATGCTGCTGAGGTTTTGTTTATAGTCTTTTCCTGCACTACTGTCCCCAAGAGTTTCACCTAATCTATCTTCTAGCAGGTTTAGTGTTGCTGTTAAAATATTTATGTCTTTAATCCACTTCAACTTCAGTTTTAGTCTATGGTGAAAGGTTTAGGTTTAATTTTAATCTCTGGCAGGTTGAAATCCAGTTTTTCCAGCACCATTTATTAAAGAGGCCATCTTTGCTCTAATAAGAGTGCTCGATACCTTTGTCAAAGATGCCTTTGAGTTGTCTGGAGTTGTTTCTGCATCTTCTAATCAATTCTTTTGATCCTTGGATCTGCTTCTTTGCCAGTGCCATGATTGTTTCTCTTGTTTGTTTCGCTTTTGTTGTTGTTGTTGTTGTTTTTTAATCACAGTGGCTTTCCAGTATAGTTTCATGTTCGGGATTGTGATACCCCCGACACACCTTTATTGTCAAGGATTGCTTTTGCTGTTCTGGACCTCTTCTGCTTCCAAATTAATTTTTGGATTATTTTTTTCTAGTTTTGTGAAACATACTGTTGTGACTTCGATTGAGATTGCATTGTATCTATATTCAGTTTTGAGAACACTGCCATTTTCACTCTACTGATTCTTCCTACCCAGGAACAAGGAATGTCTTTCCATTTTTTGATATTCTAGTTAATCTCTTTTTTTCAGAGTGCTATAGTTTTCAAAGTAGAAGCCTTTTACAGCTTTCATTAGATGGAATCCTAGATATTTTGTTTTTTGTATGCTATTGTGAAAGGATTTGTTTCCCCAATTTCTCTCTCAATGAGTCTGTTGTTCGTGTAAAAAAGGCTATTGATTTTTGAACATTGACCTTGCATCCAGATACTTTACCAAATTTGGCAATTAAGTCTAGCAGTATTTTGGTGGAGTTTTGGGGACTTCCATATAGAGTATCATGTTGGCAGCAGATAATGACAGTTTAAGTCCTCCTTTTCCTATCTTTCTGTCTTTTATTTCTTTCACTTATCTAATTGCTAAGGCTAATGTTTCCAGATCTATATTGAACAGGAGTAGTGTGGACATCTTTGTCATGTTCCTGATTTTAGCATGAAAGATTTCAGCTTTTGATTGTTTAGTATGATTTTGGCTATTACTTTATCATAGATGGCTTTTAACAGGTTGAGGTAGAGACCATCTATTCCAGTCTTTTCTTGGTTTTTCTTTTAGCATGAATGGGTGTTTGGAATTTGTCAAATGCTTTTTCTGCATCTGTTGAGATGATCTTATGGTTTTTGTCATTCATTCTGTTAATATAGAGTACTGCACTTATTGATTTGCAAATGTTGAATCGTCCTTGCATCTATGAGGTGAATCCAACTTGGTCAGAGTGTATGATCCTGATGACACTCAGTATTTTGTTTGCCAGTATTTTATTGAGGATTTTTTTTTTTGAGACAGGGTCTCGCTTTGTAGTTCAGGCTGGCCCTGAGCTCACTATGTAGCCCAGGCAAGCCTCAAACTCAGCAATCCTATCTCTGCCTTCCAAGTGCTGGGATTACAGGCAAGAGCCACCACACTGAGCACTGTGGTGTGTGGTATTGATTGCTGGTGGTTATGAGTCACTACGCCCAGCATTGTCTGTGACTACCAGGGATGGAACTCATGACCTTGCGCTTGCAAGGCAAGCACTGGAACCACTGAACTAAATCTCTGGCCCTCTTATTAAGGATTTTTTGCATCTATATTCATTAAGGAGATTGGTATGTAGTTTACTTTTTTTGGTTGAGTCTTTTTCTACTTTTGGAATCAAGGTAATGCTTGCTTCTAAGAATGAATTTGGGATTTTTGCATTTCTTTCAATTTTATTAAAGAGTTTGAAAAGTAGTGGCATTAGCTCTTCCCTGAACCTTTTTGTAGAATTTAGCAATGAAGCCATAAGCACCATGAATTTTCTCTGTTGGTAGGTTTTTAATTACATTTTAAATTTCACTGATTGATATTGGGGTGTTTAGAATTTTTATATCTTCTTTGTTCAATTTTGGTAATATATATGTGACTATGAATCTGTCCATTTCTTCTGTGTTTTTCATCTTAATGGAGTACAGGCTCTCAAAGTATTGAATGTCCTCTAAATTTCTTCAGGACCTGTTGTGATAAGAACTGCATGGATTTGAACCTTTCCTTTATTGAATATTTTTGGCTAAGGGATTGTCAGATTTATTCGTTCTTTTTAAGAACCTCCTCTTTGATTCATTGATTTTTGTAGTATTTTCTTAGACTCTATTGCATTGATTTCTTCTCTGATCCTTATAATTTCCTCCCTTATATGAGATATGGATTTGTCATGCTCTTCTTTTTCTAGAAGCTCGACGTTCAGCATTAGGTGTTTATCTGAGCTTGCTTGGATTTCTTATTATGTGCATTCACTGCTATGAGTTTCTTAATAGAACTTCTTTCACTGTGTCCCATAAATTTCTGCATATTATGCTGGCAACATCATGTAATTCTACAGACTGTCTAATTTCTTCTTTAATTTCCTCTGTAACCCATTTGTTGTTCAGGAGGATATTATTCAATTTGCATGTGTTTGTGAAGTTCTTGTGGCTTCTTCTGCTATTGATCTCCAATTTCATTGCACTGTGGTCTGACAATATACAGGGGATAATTCAATTCCTTTGCATTTAATTAAACATGTTCTGTGGGGTAGCATGTAGTATATTTTGGAGAATGAATATGTATTCTGATTTTGTGGTGTCAAACACTCTGTAGACATTTATTAAGTCCATTTGTTCAAAATTTTGATTCAGTTCTAGTATTTCATTGTTGAATTTTTGTCTAGTATATTTGTGTATTTCTGATAGTGGGGTATTGAGGTCCCCTACTAGTATTGTACTAGTGTTTATATGGTTTTTCATGTCCATTTATATTTGTTTTATACAGTTCAGTATACTAGCATTTACGCATACATATTTATAACTGTCATTTCCTCCTCTTGAATTATTTCCTTTACAAGGATGTAGTGACCTTCTTTGGCTCTCTTAATTAGTTTTGGTTTGAAATTCACTTTGTCTGCAAATGAAATAGCCACTCCTGCTTTAGTGCAGGTCCCTGTCACATGGAAAATTCTTTTTTATTCTTTTCCTTTCAATCTGTGAATTTCTTTTATAATTAAGTGTACTTCTTAAATATAGCATATTGTTGAATCTCGCTCTTAATCTATTGGGCCAGTCTCTTTCCTTTCATTGGTGAGCAGAGCCCATTCACATTGATGGTTATAACTGGTATATATTGATTTATCCTTTTCAAGATATTTTACGTTTGTCAGTTATTTTATTGTTTATTTTTCCTCTTTTCCATTTAACTTCTTGCCTTATCTAATGGCTTCACTTGTTGGGCTTCATGAAGTTGTGATGACCTTCACTGTCTTTTTCCAGGGTATTGTTTAGAATTTCTGGAGTACTGGTTTGGCATTCGGGATGTTTCTTAGGTACTCTTCATTGTGAAAATATTGTGTTTCCCAGTTGATTTTGAAGGATAGTTTTTCAGAATACTTAGACCTAAGTTGGAAGTGTTCCTTTTCTTTTTTTTCTTTTGAGACAAGGTTTTCCTTTGTAATTCAGGCTGGCCCTGAACTCACTATGTAGCACAGACAAACCTCAAACTCAGCAGTGCTCCTGCCTCTGCTTCCCAGGTGCTGGGATTACAGGCATGAGCCACCACGCCCAGCATTGTGGTATGTGGTACTGATTGCTGGTGGGTGTGAATCATTGTGGTTTACCAGGCATCAAACTCAGGACCTTGTGCTTGCTAGGCAGGCACCAGAACCATTAAGCTAAATCTCTGGCCCCGGAAATTGTTTTCTTTTAGGACTTGAATTACTGTATTCCAGGCTCTTCTTGACTTGAAGGTTTATGTTTAAAAGTCTGCTGTAGTTCTAATGGGCTGCCCTTTGCATATTATTTTTTTTCTCTGCTTTCAATATTTCATTCTTTGGTTGGGCTTCTGGAACCTTGGCTATTATATGCCTAGGTGTAGATGGTTTTTTTGATTATGGCTAGTTGGAGTCCTGTATCACTCACTTCTCTATATGTCAGATTATTTCCCCCTGTTTGGAAATTTTTCTACATTACCTTTTGTTTTTTGTTTTGTTTTGTTTTGAGATAGGGTCTTCCTTTGTAGTTCAGGCTGGCCCTGAGCTCACTATGTAGCCCAGGCAAGCCTCAAACTCAGCAGTCCTCCTGCCTCTGCCTCCCTAGTGCTGGGATTACAGGCATGAGCCACCATGCTCCATCTTCTACATTACTTCTGTAAACAGTTTTTTGAAGTTAGTTGTACTATCTCTTGTTTCTTCATTGACTCTGTTCAGTCTTATTATTATTTGAGTCATCTAGTGACTGGTTGGTCAATTAACTTCTTGTGTCCTGTTGTTATTTTTAAAGTCTCTCCTTTCCTGGTAACTAAATACAATCCTGTCGTCCATGTCTGATGCTCTGTCCTTGCACTGCTCATTCTGCTGCATAAGGTTCCAATGGAGTTTTTAATCTCCTGAAAATCTGTTTGAATCTGTTTAATGGATCCCATTACTTTCAGATACTGGGATTACATCATGTCCCTGAGTTCTTCTTTATAGTTATTAATCTTTAGAGTTATTAAATTTCAGTATGGGCACTGTCACTGTTATTATTTGAGAAATTGTTTCTGATTTCATTTTACCAGATCTTTTTATTTTCCCAGTTCAGGGGGTTCAGGTGGTTGTTTCGGGCTTTTCATCTCATTACTCCCTAAATTTCACTTTGGAGATCTGGAATTCTGGGTTTGTGTCTTATTTAAGTTTCTTCTCATTTCTATTTTGTTGTTGTTGTTGTTGTTGTTCTTTGCTGAGTTCTTCCCTTAACAAGTCCTCAAATAACACTAACCATTCTTTATATTTTTTATTTAATTCCTATGTTGCTGCCTGTAAAATGCTTATTCCAAGTATCTTTCTTGCTATTACTTAGAACCCCTAGGGAATGGCTCCTTCCTGGGTCATCCTCCAGGTATGTTTGGCCCTTGGGCCTTGAACCTGTAATGGCCTTTGAGCAATCCCAGTTCTGGAATCCCAGGAAAGATACTTGAACAAAACTATCATGTTACCTTGGTCAGAGTAATACAGTCAGTACCAACAGCCATGCCAAGTACAGACGAGAGCATGGCAAACTGCGACAGCCCACTATTCTGACACTTTGAACCTCAGGAACTAGGCCTGTGGCCACATAGCAAAATTAATGATTAACCAAAAGTATGTTTAGCATATACGAGTCCTTCAACAGAGTGGTGCCACTATCTGAGGAGAAGACTTAAAGGGAGTTGGAACAGAGAGAGAGAGATAAAAGAAGTAAGTTAAAGTAGGGCCACAGGACACAAGAAGATCATGGGAACCTTGGGAAACTGATGAAGGCTGGAGGAAAAGAGACAGAGGAACAAATGTATACAGAACAGAGCACACTAACAGCAACAGGGTATTAGAAACTGTATTCACCCTCCTATAAGAATAAGAACAGTGGAGAGAAAAAGAAAAAGAAAAAGAAGAGAAGAAAAAAGAGACTATGACAATTGTAGGGACAAGAAAGGAGAGAAAAGGAGAAAGAAAAATAGAAGAAAAGGGGAGTAATACAATACAAAACAAAGCAAAAACCGAAAAAGTGGGTCCCTTTCAAGGCATGCCTTGGTGTCCTGGGGGCCAATGTGGGGAACAGCCTGCAAATGTAAGGCAGATACTCTCAGAGAGCCGACAGCAGTCTACTGAGAGTCACAGTGGCTTCCAGCTACAAAGCCAGAGTTTAGCTCCCAGGTCTACTGTAGGTTTCAACTCTGCGAGTTCTACAGCAGGGGAGAGCCGCCCTCCCTAAGGAGTCCAGTTCCACTAGGAGGTGCCGATCCAGGCAGCTCACCACTGCTGGACTCCTCTGCGTTCTCGCCGCCATGTGTCTCTTAGCTTCCCTCTTGGTCTTCAGCTATCTGACTGTTGGGATTGAGACCCAGGGCCTTTCCTTCATTAGCGGTCTTCCCAGTCTCTTATCTCAGCCTCCTCTCTGCGATCCTGCCCACGCAGCTCTGTCCGCTGTTGCACTAGCTCTTTTGCATGTGTCCCCCATTCCGATGGGGTGCTTGTTCCTTTCCTGCGGCCAGCCCAGCTGCCCCGTGTCTCCATGTCTGCTCAGAGTGGAGTGGGCCTTTCTTACTGAAGGCCCTGTGTGGCCCTCAGAGCCGAATTTGGCTTGACCTGTGTTCTCCTTCACAACCTAACTTTCCTTGATCTGTAGACCTGTTGCCAGTCATCCCCTGGGCCTGTTAGTCTCTACCCTTCTTTCTCTCAGGATAGCAAAGCAGCCCTGGGAGAAGGAAAGAAAAAAGAAAAAAAAAAGTAAAGAAAGGAAAAACTAGGGGAGGGATGGTTCAGTGACTTTTTCCCAATAGTAGATGTGACCCCCTTGTCAGTCGCTTTGGGTGAACTGGGTTTCCACTTTTCAAGTTAAATTCCCTCTGTCTGTTGTCATCAGTCCCAGTTCCCTCTGTGTAGGCAGCTTTTCTCTTCTTTCTCTCTGGGACCTTGCAAGGCCCAGGGGGTGTTGGAAGCACCTGTGGGCTACGGAAGTCTAGGTTCGTGCCTCTGCCCATAATGGTGACTGCACATGGCTACTGTTCACTTTGGATGAACCAGTGTCCTTCTCCTCCAGAGCGGCGCTTCACCGGGTTGCTGCATCGTGATTTCACTGCTGTCTCCAGTCGTACAGGCCTCTCGCATTTCAGCTCCAGGACTCAGTTTCTCAGGAGCTGAGTTGTCTTCTCAGCCCCCGGATTCCCACAGGAGTGGTTATTCAGCCAACTCACTCGATCCAGTGTCCTTGTTCTGGGTGATCCATCCCCTTCCTCTGTAGCAATGGATCTTGTCCTCTTTATCTCTTCCATCCGGGGCCAATCCCCTGATGCTCTCTTGTGCTCTCTGCACCAGTATTGGGGCCTTGAGTTTGAGATTTCCAGGTTATCAGTCACTCTGTCCTGGAAGAGCTGTGCCAGTGGCACTACTGATCCACCATTTCCTGTAAATCTATTGATCCTGTGGTTATAATTCAATGATGTAACTTGTGGTACTCAAGTTGATCTGGGATTTGAAATATTAGTGTCTCATTAAGTTAATTGTATTCTCGACATTAAATAATTATTAGAAAGGATCTAAGTTCTCCCGCATTAACTTCCTTATTTACTAAAGGAAGTTATACATTTTACTGTTTTCCTTTCCCTTAATGAAGCTATGTTGGAAAGAAAAACAGTTCTTTTATAAAGGAAGGAGGTAAAAATATGCTGAGTTGGACATGGCATAAGAGATCAGAAAAATTTGATCTCACAGCAGACAGAGATTGTATCAATATTTTTTTTTAAAAAGCAAAAGAAAAATCCAATCATTTTCTATTATGAAAACTTAATTTACCATACAACAGCTCGCCTGAGTAACAACTGAGGAGGTTGTATTTGCTAATGCATCCATACTGTTTCTCACTAGTGAGCTTTTTCTGCATTTAAAAAAAATATTGTTTTTTAAACGGCAAATGCAACTGTTTTCCATTAATGAATTACTAATAACTAGAAGTAGGACTGGTGGAGTTTAGAGATATGAGAAAAATAAATGACACACATTTTCCTTAAGAATTTCCACCTTTGGGCCGAAAAAAAAAAATAAATGAAATGAATGAAAGGTAGAAAGAAGAGAAAATAAAAGGTATCACATTACTGTCCAGTGCCTTCCTGCCACTAGTGCCGCGAGGGTCGAGCGCCGCCCGCTGTGAGGAACCGGAAATCCGCTTTTAGGCTCTAAGACTCGGGGCCAGCCTCGTGATAAGGTGGACTTTTAGCCAGGATTTGAGAAATGGGCAGACAGAGGAAAACAGCTCAACAGAGAGTACGAGTGTAGAACAGTGAGAGGAGTTTGGGGAGACTGGGGAGAGGGCAGCAGAGGCTGACTGAACAGTAGCGCCCCGAGCTGAGCTCCCTAAGACTCCCCGGAAGTTCTGCTGCCCCAGCACTGTAACCACCGCCTCGCCCTGTTCTGCGCAGGCGGAGCACGGGCTCATCTCGCCGCGACAGCGCACGCTTCCCGTTTCCCGGGGCTCCGCGTGGGGCGCTGCCGTCACGCTGCTGCGTTCCAGTGGCTGACGGTCACCATGGCCTTCCCGCTCTGTCCTTCACAGCTTGCTTCCCCTCTGCATCCCCTGAGCTCTCCAGGGACAGCACCCTGGTGCCATGAGTGGGTGGAACCCTACCTCTTTCATGACTGGGACCATCACTCATTCAAAACGGTTTCGAATTTGTAAATGCTAACTAAAGATTAAGGGGCCGGTGCAGAAGAACTTGGAGGCTATTGTAGCAGAATGTGCAATAACCCAGGGTTGAAATTATACCTAACTCGGGAGTTTTTCTATCCCCCAAAATTTCTAGCAACCGTCTTTTTACTCAAAATCCAGATGGCCACGATTTCCTGTCTGTGTGTGTCTGAGTGTGTATATATAATGTGTATGTCTCTGTTTCCATCTTCTCTAAGCCCAAGTATATAGCATTAGTCTTGCCACCTTCGCTAATTAGTATGATAAAAAGTAAATTTTTTGACATTGAGAATTCATAGTAATTTTACTGTCTGTCTTAATCTCTACCCACCACCTAATTTTGCATAACTTAAAAATTTTATTGGTAAATTTCCTTGAACAACAGACCGTCTACTTCAGTGATGAGTTTTGCTATTCCACCATAATACAACAAACAGCTGCAGCTATTTCTATTTTTTTAAGCCTTTTTTTTTTCCTTCCTGTTACATATGATCTCAGCTTGATTGGCAAAGCAAATCACTTAGGGTCAGGGGCAAGGAAGAGACATAACAAACAAAATTCTTTAAGACAGAAAAAAGCTCATTTGAAACAGAACCTGGGAAGTGTTTGGTTAATACTTAGGGAAAAACAGACTTTGCTAATTTTTTTTTTTCTTTTTGGTTCTTTTTTGTGTTTCCACCACTGAACAAAATAAACTCCAGAAAATAAAAAGGAAATCACTATATGAAAACAAAGCAATAGCACTGGAAGTGCGAAGTGGGAAAAACTGGCTATGTAGATAGCACAGTTCTATTATTTTCACAAAATATTTTGCCCTTCACTGGTGACCTTTTGCATCTGTTGCATGTGGTGCTGAGCCAGGGACATTACAAGAGTCAATAGGGATAATGGAACAGACTCCAGTTCCCTAATGGGAGAGAAACCCTCATTTGTGCTGTTCTAAAGTGTGCATTCTAAAGACTTACAAAACCATTTGGATGCTCTGTAGCTTTTAGATTTCCCTGAAAATCACCAAACCCCATCTTAATCTGTGTAATTAGTCTGTATTTAGGAAGCGTGTTTACAGTAGTCTTTCTGTAAAGGAAAGTCCTTTGTGAGTAAACGGTTTGATTTGCCTTTTACTGGTCGCTGGGAGAAACATTCCACTGTGAGGTCGGTTAGACAGAAGCTGTATTAAGGCCATTTTCTCTTAACGCAGCTGCAGGATTAAGATCTGGATATAAACCCAAGAGTATAAAATATTCCACTGCCAGCAGACACCATACCATGGCAGGGTCAAGGTCCCAGACAAATCACACTGTGCCAAGTCCATCTGCCCCTCTCTTTGTCACTTAGATAAAATCTAGGTAAGATGAACCTTGCTGGCAGTGTTGATCAATGAAATTGGAACAGAAATATCACAATCTGTCATCAGCAGATAGAAGTGGTTCTGGGTCAAAGCCAAGCCTCAGAAGAGAGGCCCTGAGATCCACATACTGATGTTAATTTTTATATCAGTGATCCATGGTAGTTATGTCCTTTCCTTTTCCCACAGCCCCATATTTCAGGGGCCAGTAAGGACAGTCCTGGAGCCCAGACAAACTTGGCACTGGAACTGTGGCCACCTGTTACTCGCAAGACACAGCCAAGGAGACAAAGTGGCAAAAGACTAAATGTCCCCCGACATAATGAGATCTTTCCCGATGTGTAGCTCTTGACTTTCCCCGTCAGCAAGGAAACTGTGGCCAGTGTGCTGTGTCCACTTGCTGAGGCATAATATCAGTCACTGCTCTCCGTTGTCCTGGCCAGTCACACTCGCGAGAAGCGCCTGTCTGCAGTAGGCGCTTGACTGTGACTGAGCAGCTTCCGCCGTGCCACCTCCCTTTCCCACTGAAAGTCTCGGTCTGCTTCTGTTGCACACTACTCCATGATGAATGCACGTGTAAATTCAAACTGCATGTCTTTTATGACTTGCATGCTGTTTCCCCAGCTTTTTTTATACAGCATCCTCCTGCTTGCAATGAAACAAGCGCATTGGGTTTTATATGCTTATAAAACCCCACATAAGACAAACTATACAAAAGGCTTTTTATGTAGCTTGAGATTTTTTTCACCATACCTTATTTTTTCCTGCCACTTCCACACCTCCTACTTCCTCATCCAGTTCTGAAATTTCTAATTCCAAACACTGTGGCTGTGTCCACTGTTCTTTAATTTCTTGCTTGCTTTTGTGGACCAAATCGAATCCATTCTTACTAACTGTGCAGGAACACATGGATGAAGGAAGGTCTGCAGTGGTAACATCTGTTTCCCCCACACAGATGTTGAAAAAAGTCCTTAGTATGCTGGTCGGTACAAGCCAACATTCAGTCTCAGAATGAAGATCCTATGATATCACTGAAGTTGAAACCAAATATGTGGTCATCAAAGCTATATATTGTAATTAATGCTAAGCCTCATGTTTTTGGATGAAACCTATAAGATTGTCACAGTACTAATTCATCATCTACAGCAAAACTCAATTTAGTTATGTGCATTTTACTCAAAACGAGGTTGCATCTAAATGCAACTATCTACATTGTGAAATTTGTTTACAAATGATATGCATAGATCCTGCATTGCTTAGAAACACATTTGCTCATTCAATAAATCCAGACAAACCTTCTGTTACATTATGTGCTCTCCCATCATCAGGAGTCAAGTCTTCCAAAAAGCTTTCTTGAATTTATGTTAATCCATGATTAATCACAACCTTCAGATCCAATCTTGACTGTGGTTCTGTGTCCAAAAGAAAAGTCCAGTACAGGCCATGCTTTGCCTGTGGCAGACCATGTACGACATGTTCAATGAGTTGCCCGTCTAGCCTGAGAGGCAAGGCAAAGAGTTATAATGTAGAAGGCAGGCTGGGAATCTATGACCGTGGAAAATGTAAGTGAAGATGCCTGGGAAATGTGAGGCTCAGGTAATCCCAGATTGCATACACAGGACAAGCAGCTCTTAGAGGGAAGTAGTGTTAGTGAAAACCTGTACGAAAGGAGGGCATGAGGCATGCAAATACCTGGGGGGCGGACAAGAGGCAAAAGGAACAGCAAGCGCCAAGAACCTCCAATAGGAATATTTGTGGAAACAGGAAGGAGGCCAAAGTGAATGGAGCAGAGCCAGCTGGGGAGAAGGGTGGAGGAAATGAGGCCAGGAAACTTGCCAAAGGCAAGATGGTGGCTTTATGGATCACTAAAAGAAATGTGAGTTTTGCTCTGAGTGTGGAAAGCATGAAAAATGTAGAACAGGCAAATGACACATAATTACCAAAACAATGCAATAATTATGTTGCTATGTAATAAGTAAAAAGTATTTTTAAAATAGGGACTGGGAGGAGAAATGCCTACTATTTCTTAGGACCCCAAAGTAGGTAAAATTGGCTTTTGATCTTGAAAATAGTTGGCTTAGAAAGGGGGACAAGTTATTTTAGTCTGAGGCAACAGTCAGGTGCAGGGGTGGTAACATGCACAAAAGCCCAGGGGAGAGAAGCGTGCTGATATGTTGACATAGTCTTTGAATACCTGCTCTGGGTGAAGGATAAAAGGTAGTGGCATAAGGTGAGGTTGGTGTCAGACCTTCCAGGTCTCTGCCTGTCACCGTTGGGAATTTGGACTTCAACAGCGAGGCTAGGGAGCCCCGGAAATATTTTAAGCAAGAAAGATGCAGCATGATGGAAGTGTTATTGTGGAGTAATAAATCGGTCAATGGTGGGAAGAATTAATGGAAATGCAGGGGAGTGTCTGAGGTCAGGGCTACCAGCTGGGCAACTTGAAACAATCTGTATGAATCTGGAGAGATAGGCTAGGACAGTGGCAGTAAAGCTAAATATATTGGAGAGTTATTTAGCAGAGATGGCCTCACAGTGAGAGAGGAGTGGTAAAATTGAAGACTGTCAAGGATAATTTCTTGGCTCATGGTTTGAGGAATTCAGTCAATGGTGATATCATTACTCAAAATAAGATGGAAGATCAGATTTGAGACTAGACACATTTTAGAGTTGATACAAAATATAATCTGAGAAATAGAAATATTCAGTGTAATAAAGACAGAAAGTAAAAGAATACAGATATGAGAGCACAGATTTAACACTTATATTTGGCAAAGGGTGAGGGTGATTTATCTATGAAGAGATTGTCATACCTGATGAGAATGTGATTATAGTAGAAGATGGAAGGGGAAAGAAAGGAAGGTGCATTTATTTGGAAGTATCTCTACTCTCCCAGTATGTGTTTAATCCATTCATAATATGGATATGAATACATATAAGTATATATAGTGTGTACACATGCAAATATGTTATTTAATGTATATCATATACATGTGTATACTTATATACATACACACATAAACACAATATTAGGGGGAAAATTGTTATACGAGGCATAAAGAAGAATAGAATTCAGTTGATGGGTGTATTTTTTGTAGATCCAAAGAATAAAAACTAATGCATCCACTTCAGTCTTGGGTGATTAAAATTTGACATAACCACTTGAAAGGGTGAGAAAAAAACTTTGGCACTAGATTTTTGGTAGCAGAGGGAGCAGTGATTCATTACATTTTGAGGTTTTGAATATGAAATGATGCAAAGAACTAACATGTATTTGCTCACTACAAAACTGAAGTTACTCAGCATGAACAGTGTGATCAAAAGCTCCAAGTTTACAGCTGAGGGTTTAGCTCAGTGATGCCATCACCTACCCGGCAAATCCAAGTTGTGAGTTTGATCCCTGATACTGAAGAAAAGAAAAATAATGGCAAGTTTTCAAAACAGATAATGGTTGAAGCTATTAAATTAATTGTATGCATTATCAGAAACAAAAAGGAAAATAGTGATAATAACCACCTTGATAGCAAGGCGAAGAAGTTTCAGTAGAAGTTGTACCTATCTAAAACTCAAAAGTCACCTATATCACAGTGTCTTTACCTGGTATGGAGTTGGGTAATTGCAAAGCAGAAATATTACACCTAAACATCCCACAGCAAGAGCTGAAAGATGATGAGTGACCTCTTATGCACAAGTACTTGCAACATGTCACTTTCAAGGTCCTTTCTAGGCAATGCTAATGGGAGAACGAAGGGCTTTGGAGAGTGAATGAGAAAGAGACACATCAAATAAGTCCTGGGGACTGAGATCACACATACTGTTGAACTTGGCAAAGAAAAAAGATTAAAATAATACTCTCTAGAAGATACCAAGAATGTCCACTTGCACCATAAATAAAGTAAAATGGCAGCACTAAATTCAGTCATTTACTTAGGAATTTCTGTAATATGATTTAAGATTACAGAAGTAGAATCCTGCAAAGAAAGAGACCAGTATTCCAGTGGTGTTAACAATCAGATTTTAACCTACTGCTTTCACTGGCTTCACTGGACTCGCTAACATTGGTCTTGGGTCCTAGCACATGATTTTCTCTGCAATAACTGCTTTAGAGAAGCAATATTGGCTTAGTCTACAAATAGATGGTTGGGCAGTCTGCACCGTGAAAATCCATGTGTCCCAGTCACCACTTCAATAGTTTAAAAACGTCAGAGCTTTGGAAATAACATATTTTCTAGGGCTCTGAAAAACCTCAAAGATAGCACTTTTTAGAAGGAGGACTGGCCTATTGCTATTGAATGTACAAAGCCACTGGGCACTGAATGGAAGAGACAATCAGAATATGAAACCATGTAAAATTAAATTCTTTGCATTTTAAATGCAGAATTAGATCTGAGACTTTTATTTTCTAAAATTTTCAGGGGGTTATGCTTACAGTTTGGTTTCACTTCATAAATTTATTAATGAGGTAGATTTTAGAGACAAATTGAAACAGTTCTATGTTTTCAGAGTTTTACAATTGCACTATCCTTATATGTTTTATTTTTACAGTACTATCATTTCAACTGATTGGTGGATTTCTTATATGCTGTATGGGCAATGTGGCTGGTCCATATTTTCAAAGAGAAGTAACACAGGAAATGAATTTTTCAATGTATTAGTCAGTTTTCTGTTGTTGAGAAAAATTGCTCTATACCTGCAGCTCAAGGAAGGAGGGGTTTAATTTGGCTTCTAATCTGAGGTTTTGCTCCGCTGACTCCAAGCCTGAAATAGTGTGGTAGAAGGGCCTTGAACAGTAAAGATGCTGCCCTCATGGCAGTCAGGAAGCAGAGAGAGGAAGGAAGCTAGGATAAGACTACAACCTCCCAGCTCACTTTCTCAGTGGCCATTTACTAATAGCTCATTGAACCATGAACAAATAAAACCCAAAAGAGCTCTGGTTGTCATTGTGTGGATACATTCACAGAGTGACAACAAAATTAATCCAGGAGAAAGTGGGACTCTTCTCGTGTAGCAGCATCATGGGTAAAAAGAAAAAGAAAAACAAAGCAAAAAAAAAAAAATGCCGAAGAACTGCAGGGAAGAATCCAGCTTGTCTTTTCTTCTATACTTGTTTTTTCTTTAAAAGAGAAAAAAGACGTAAACAAAACTAATACCCTCCTCAAAGATGTCCACATATAAGTCGTGAGAACCTATGGCTGTGTCATCTTACAGACAAGAAGGGATTTTTCAGATTTAGTTCAGTTAAAGATCTAGAGATCAGGGAAAGATTATTAAGATGAGGCCAAACCAATCTCAAGGTCCTTATAAGTGGAGGGGAAGAAAGTCAGTATGTATCAAAGAGAGAGGTTAGAAGGTACTTTACATGAAGTGAATGTTGGAGCGATGTGTTTGCTGGCTGAGTGCCTGACAGCAAGGCCTGTGGGTAACTTCTGGCAGGTGGACAGGCAAAGAAACAAGCCATCTCATAGAGTCTCCAGCTGAACGCAACCCTGCTGCACCCTTTTGTACTCATTTCAGACTTCTGACCTCCAGTATTATAATGCAATCCGCTTGTACTACCTAAGCTGAGTGTGTGGTGAATATTACAGCAGCGTTAGAAAACTTGGGCAGGAGGAATTTTCTACCTAGACATGCCACTTTCTCACTGTACCAATAATCTTGGGAGGTGCAATGTCTGGTTTCACTTTTACTTAGGAAGTAAAAGCAAAAAATGTTCCGCGTAGGTCATTTTTTTTTTTTTATTTTTGAGGGGGTTGTGCCTGCATAAACTGCTCTCTCTGTCTCCAGGACATACATGTTTCTAGGCACATGTGTGACCAGAGGCTGTGTAAGAGTAGGATTTCAGAGACCAGAACTATTTGATTCTCAAATGTAGCCTTTATAAATAATTAATATAGTATTTTGATATTACCTTGCCATTTCCTTCTGATATTTCATCTTTTAAAATGGAAGTGTAAAAGTAGGTTGTGATCTGTAGGGTTTTTGATGATTCAAAAAAAAGTTAAGGAGGTCAAAAAGTATTCCAAGTGTGGCAGGGGAAATTGAAACTGTGGAGGACTAAGAAAGCCTGTTAAATTTGTTAATGAATTTTCTTACAATGTACAGTTAGCCCTCCACACATACACACTCAACAAACACCAAACAGAAAATATTTGTGAAAAAAAATTATATCTACAGAATACGTACAGACTTTTCTCCTTGTCATTATTGATTAAACAGTTAAGTAAAATAACCATTCACATAGCATTTATACTGTAATAGGTGTTGTCAGTACTCTGCATTTCAAGTGTAGGGATCTGAAATCAATTATATGTGGGGTTCTAAAATCAATTTCCTACAGATATCCAAGGATAAGTGTAACAAAAATGTATTATTTTCAGTCTAAAAGTACAGTATCATACTATTTAAGGAATATTAGACAATATACATTAAGGTCAAGCAAGATATGTATGATCCTTTATAATGTCATTCTATAAAACACTTCTTAAGATTCTATTAGACAGTAATAAATGAAAGGTAGAAAAATTGCAAAATATGAGATGGAATTGGGGCGTTTTCAATTATACACCTAAAATCAAGAAAAATAACAAAGCACTTACAAGAAATATGCAAGTGAAGAGAAAGACAGGAAGGGAAAAGAAAAAAGCACAGAGGGAATACTGGAAGCAATACTCTTATAAAGAAGGAGGGAAGAAGTGCGAAGAGAGGGGAGAGGGAAAGGGAAAAGGGAGAATCAAGATATATCACGTACAGGTACAATTTTGATATGATGAATGTTATGTATGTATAAAATATTCCAATAAAACTAATTCTTTTTCAAAGGAGATGGTCTTCTAAGTTTGGGTTAGGGTTCCTTTCTAAATTTGAAATTTAAAAATTTTATGCACTCGCAATTAACCTATGTAAAAGTTATGCATTGTCTCTTCATTTTAGTCATTATATTTTTGCATACTTTTTTTCTTAAGTGCACTCCTGAGGAGATCGGTACAATGTTGCATCATAATGACCAGAAAAGAAATGTTTTGTGTCACTCCTGGCTTTAATAACTATGAAGTGTATTATATCCATTTTACAGGTACTTTTAGCAAGTAAAAGAAGTTTCCCTCTATAAAATTGTCTTTCTTCCGTGATATACACATTCTTATGTGATTTATTAAGTTTATAAAGGAGTCTCAAAACAATATTTATTATTTTCTCCCTAAATTTCCATTCTCTGTCCTTGCCTGGCTCAGATATTTATGAATTATTAACTCACTGAATTATTAACTTTCCTCTTGAATTATTCCTAAAATATATTATAAAGAATGAGGATTATCTTTTACTTAATTTTCTTGTGATAAAAGAGAACTTTAATAACATTTGAATCTCTTAATATGGGCAGGCCACACCGTTTTGGGTTGTGAATGAATTTTATTGCATTATCAGTTCAAATGTTCATGTCTTCATGCCTCTGATTAAGACTTCGGATGTATTCTCAATTGTTTCATTTCATTCATTCTTTCTCTTTGCTCATCTAGAATGGGCGCAATACAATGAGTTTCTTTAAAATTTCAGGGAACTTCTTTACATTTAACATTTGTATGCATCTATGCACAATTCATTTATGACAGATTTTTATACTTTTTTACTTTGAGGATTTTTTCTTTTATTTATTTGAGGATCCTGTCAGAACCATTTTAAAGTCATTTTAAGATTATTCTTTATTTTTAACTTCAGCAGTTACTTAATTCCTGCCTCTTTACTGCTCTAAACGTTAAGAGCCTTATGCAAGGTCCTTATTGTTACCCTTCTGTCTTTACTTCGCATATGGACCCAGGTGTCTGCATCAGGAAGTTCACCCCGTACCCTTGTTTCTGGAATCTTCTCCCGCGGTGAACCGAACTAGATCCGCCCACAGAGACGGCAGTCTGTTCTACAAAGGTCAGGGTTGCTGGGGAATCTGCTTGTCTTCCAGGTGTGCAATCCCTACAGGTACTTACCTGCTTCCCTTCTTTTTCCCTTTTGTTCTCTTTTCCGCTCATTCTCCTCCTCTGCTTCTGCCTAGCCCTCCCTTCCCCCAAGCTTTCCTGACACTGCCCAGACTGCCTAGCATCTGTAATGCTCTACCCCATCCTCCGCACTGGCTGGGCTAACCGGCAGGGAGCGCCCAGTCCCGTTTCCGTTTCAAATTTTAAACACAGGTGCCAAATACCAGTACACCAGTTTCAAGCCTGATGGTATTTCAGTTTTTCCCCCCCCCCATTTCAATATTTCCTAGTCTCTGAGACCAGCATACACAAAGCTCAATTAATCTGTATCAAGACAGGTATATGTGGCAGGGATTTTTATTTGGGGGATATGGTTATATCATTTATATTTTATTATCAGATATTTCATACAAATTGTCCCCTTTCTAGGAGTGGGCAGGAAGTTCATTAAGTAACATTTACAAGCACTGCAAGGTACAGCATACTCTAGTTTTATAGTTCAGAGATGGAACAGTACAGAAATCATAATGGATTAGATGGAAGCAATTTTCTGTAAATATTATAGTTGCCATGTGTTTACTTGCGTTTATTGATTCAGATGTTCATCTTTGCCTGCTGTATTCACTCTTTACCCTGATACCTTGTGATGGCTAAATCTTGGAAGCCCAAATTCCCATCAACAGGAGACCGAATAAAGAAGATGTATTTCTTTTAATAAAATGGAGCGTTACTCTGCCATAAAGAATGATAAATTTGACTAATTTCTACTCAAATGCACATACCTTGAGTAGATACTCAGAAGTAAAATAAATAGGGCACGGATGTGTAAATACCATATCTTTTCTCTGGTATAAGAAATTGAAGGAGTACATGATTTCTAAAATGTGTGATAGGCATTGTGGAATAGTAAGAAAACAGTCAAAGGGAAAAGGGGGCGGGAGCAAGAGGGGGAAGAAAAAATTCATGGTTAGAAACGGAAACAAAGCTTATATAGGAGGTAGGGTTGTTGGGGGCTGGGAAATGGGAAAAATGAGGATTAAGTCATGTCATGTACTGGTACACATTGTCAATGTTGATTATGATCTAATGTGTATATAAAATGTACCAATAAAAGCAATTATTTTTTTAAAAGGGGAGGGAAAGAATCCTTGATTCATAAGGCCTAGAAGAAGAAAACATCATAGAAGTAGATTATTTTATATTAAAATATATGCTGTGATAAGTGATACTGAAAGGTCTGCGGGCTCTCTGAAATATGCTGTTTCACAAGACATAACTTATGAAATGATTTAAGTTCTGTAGGTTGGACCATGAATAACTCTACCATTTCTTCCATGACTAGAAGCCTCCACTGAACAGAAAAGGAAACAGGCAAAATAAAGAACCTAATATAGCATTATCCACAATATAGGCACATGGTTTGGAGTATGAAATAAATAGATATCAAATCTCAGACTGTAAGAGTTATTCCTTTTATTTTTGACGGTTTTAAGATATCTTTTCCTGTATTAATTTTTCCCTTAATAAAGAAGCAGGAGACTTCCAGATTTGAGTAACTGGCAGGCAGTAGTATCTAGTTAGAGGAACATTACTATTTTCTGTTGTTTTGTAGTATGTCATTCTACTTATTGCTAGAGGTACACATTTTCCTTATGTTTGGAGTTTTTTCTATTAAAATGTTATAATATACATAGAGTAAAATAAGAGTAGAGAAAAATACATTATAAAGCTCTCACTATAATACTGCCATAATTACCCTAATTTGTTTTTGGTCAATGTTTTCAATCTCTCACTGTGACTTATTTATACATTAAACTACAGGGCCGGAGATTTAGCTCAGTGGTTCCAGCGCTTGCCTCGTAAGCACAAGACCCTGAGTTTGATCCCAGTAACCACATACAATGCTGGGCGTGGTGACTCACACCCACCAGCAATCAATACCACATACCACAGTGCCGGGCGTGGTGGTTCACGCCTGTAATCCCAGCACTCAGGAGGTAGAGGCAGGAGGATTGCTGAATTCGAGGCTTGCCTAGGCTACATAGTGAGCTCAGGGCCAGCCTGAACTACAAAGTGAGACCCTGTTTCAAAAAAATAAAAAATAAATAATAAATAAATTAAACTACATTGTAGCTATGTATGTAGAAGAAATAAAATCATAGTACTGTATGTAAAATGTTCAGTACTCTACATGGCTTCAGCCATCATAGGGACTCTTGGAACATACCACTGGTGTATATCAGGGTCTATTCTATTGAAATAAGGCATAACTTTGTTATGAGTTCATATGAGTAACAGTTGACAGAGCATAACTTTTTCTTTGGGTGTCGCTTGTTGTGTTCTGAGTCCATGTTTCGTCTTAACAGAGAGAACAACACTAACTTTGGTTCTGGACAGCAGTGATCCATGTCGTCCCTCTCCCATCCAGCATGTTAGTCCTCAGATACTAAAAACAACCAGCCAGTAACAGAGGCTGAACATTCTGCCCTGGGCCAGGAAAGTAAACACGGCTTTAACCCTACTTGGCTGATGTATCTAAGACTTTGAGAGTCTTGAAGGAAAAGTACTTATCATTAAAAAAAAAAACACAATATTCTAATTAAAATACCAATATGAACCTAGCAAAGAAGAAGGGAAGGGGGATTTCATTAGCCAGGTTAGTCCATACTGAGCTTCCATAGACAAAGGCCCTGTTTCTGCTACAACTCAGCTCTGTGGTCACTTCGCTAAATGAGTTGTATTAAGAAGTTGTGGAGGGAAATTATTCTCAACCACAAGGTCTTGTAGAAAGTACAAATGAAAATAATCCAGACCCACCAATGTAAAATTTCTGAAAGTGAAATTTAAGTGCTAAACGATCAGAGAGTGATGAGATGGAAAAGCAAATTACAAATGTATTTTAAAGCACAAGAAAAGGAAAAAGGAAGAAAACGTGAGGGGGAGTTACTTAAAAGGGGAAAGAATTAACTCGTCCATCATGAGACCCTTTTCTGAGGCTGGGAAAATGGATGCAGTGTCACATATACATTTCAAATGTAAAATGAACAAAGAAAATAAATAACCGGGGCCACAATTTCCAAACCCAGAGAAAGAGAAAATGGAACATCATAAAACTATACAAGCAAAGAAGAAAATCAATAAAATTCAATGCAGCACATCTTCCCGCTTACTTCTGAGCACACAAAGTTTGCTCATCTGGAATGCGCCAGGTGTACCATATGTGTAATAAATCGTTCAAGTCTTCAGAAATATGATCTCTCATTAGAAACCCTGAAAAACACCACTTGGCTTTACTAATTCTGGTTTTTGCTTTCCTCTACGCTTTCCTATTGACCAGAGCCCTGGGTGTCTGCGTCTACATGAGCACAGGGGACTCACAGCACAGACAGTGTTCTTCACATACATCCCTGGACCTTCCTCTACAGTCCTAAGTCAGAGGCATTTACTCCACCTCCAGGTGAAACCACCCTATTTGTCCACAAGGTTCTTGAAACACGATGCCTTCACTCTTCCTGTTTTCCTGGTAGCAAAATTACCAAGTAAAGGGATTTGAAGGTCACTTTGCCCTCAAATCATCTGAGAAAGGTTTTATGTAAACTTCTAAACTCAGTTTTACTCAAAATAATATTCTATGAGAGTTGTCTTGAATATTTGAGGGTTTTCTCAGTTTTCATTTAAAATGCTCGTAGAGTCATATAACCACACTTGGGTACCATTGCATGTGAAATTATACATTCCTCCCTTTTGCTGTTAGCATCGATGAAATTTCCACTATTCATGCTTTATCACTGAACAAGAAAACTCCTAACATATCTTCCCATTCCTCACCAAAGAATGTCCCCTCTTATGTAATCTTGCCTTCTCTAAATATTTTCTTGGTCTTACCTTTTTCCTTTAAGTCTTTTCCTAAATCCCAGTGTCTATGTCTATTAAGTTCCAACATAATTATTGTACTAATACAAAATGATGCTTTGTAGATGGTACTCATTCTGGCACAAATATATATTGTAAATACTAAAAACCTATCAGTACTCTAGAGCCTAATAGGGTGGCAAAAACTTGTTTTACAATTTCTAACCATTAAAACTTAGAGAGAGAGAGAGAGAGTGAGAGAGAGAGAGAGTGAGAGAGAGAGAGAGAAAAACTGCCTTATTCTGAATTTATAGAATAACTAATTATAAGCAGCCCCTCATACTTAAAGAATTACAGTATTATTCTGCCATAAAGAATGATAAATTTAAGTCATTTATACTCAAATGGATGTACCTTCAGGACATACTCATAAGTGAAATTGATAGGTCACAGATGTGTAAATATTGTATCTTTTCTCTGGTATAAAAACTGAACATGTAAATGATCTCTAGGATATATGATAGATATTGTGAAATAGAAAATATTCAAAAGGAAATGGGGTGTAGTAACAAGGAGAAAGAAAAAATGTGATGGCAATAAAAGAGGGAAATAAAGCTTATGTATATAGGGTGTAGGGATTTGTAGGGTGGGTAGGGGAACGGGAAAAATGAGAATTAAATCGTGTCATACATTGGTACAAATTCTCAAAATTGAGTGTGATCATGATGTGCATATATAATGTACCAAAAAGAGATTCAAATTTTTAAAAAGAAATACAAAGAAAACTACTCAGTATTTACATCAACAATTTAGTCAAATTCACTGCATTGCTCCTTACTGGCCAGGCTTTTGTTTAGAGAAGACACTATCATGAGATGCTCTGCCATATGGAGCAGTCTGGAGGGACCAAATCTCAAACTTTGGTAAATTTTTAGTTTCTTCTCACTCTACACAGTCTACTGGATATAGAAGGATAGTTACAGGATACTAAGGCATATGCTTACCGCATGCCACAGTCTCTTTTCTTTGGTTAGAGAAATGAAAGTATGGACACATTAGGTAGACTAGATCAATCACTGCTAGGAATAAACTATGTCATCATAGGACTTGTCTTCTGATCATATAGTTAGCTATGAGGTCAAGCTAGGTAGTTTGTAAGTTGTTTTCCAACTATGTAGAATAATATAAATGCTACGAGAGAACTTTAACAAAACAGTAGCAACACATTACATACTAGAAAACCTTTCTCTCCCTACAGAATACTAACAAAAATGAACATAACCTACCCTGAATTACTGTGTATTATTCTCTCGTTTGTCTGTAGAGTCCTAAAATCTTTTTTTCTATCCTAATTTATTTTCTTAATTTTATATATGGTTGAAATGTAAATTCTTTTATTTATTTGTTTGATTGTATCGCTTCTCGGCCTTTTGGCTAAGATCAGGTGTATTTGTTTGATTGTTTGTTTGTTTGTTTAGAGACAGGGTCTCGCTTTGTAGTTCAGGCTGGCCCTGAGCTCACTCTGTAGCCCAGGCAAGCCTGGAACTCAGCAATCCTCCTGTCTCTGCCTCCCGAGTGCTGGGATTACAGGCATGAGCTGCCACGCCCGGCACTGTGGTATGTGGTATTGATTGCTGGTGAGCGTGACTCACCATGCCCAGCATTGTACTTGGTTACCAGGGATCAAATTCCGGACCTTGCGCCTGTGAGGCAGGCACCGGAACCACTGAGCTAAGTCTCCGGCCCTGGAATGTAAATTCTTACATGACTTGTTTTTGTTCATTGCTACCTACACACAAACTTATCCATTTATTTTCTTGCTGGTAGATACTTGAAGTGGACCCAGCTATTTTTGTAAAAAATTCTTACACACTTTTCTTGGTATCTTTGTGCTTGAGTTTTTTTTTTTTTAACCAGTATATTCTGTTAAAGAAACATAGTAGCATCTTAGGGTGTACTCATTTTCAGTCATACTAAGTAAGGTCAAATAACTTTCTAAAGAGATTGTATCATTCCAGAGCCCATCCAGTCTTATACAAATATCCCTGATGTCCTAAATTGCATCAATACTTGTTATTCCATATTTTCATTCTCAAAATTATCTCACCTGTACTACCAAAATCAATTAGATAGGACTCTTGCCCAAAAAACGCTCTCAGACCCCCAAATTGCAGTGGATACAAAGTTACAATCAATATTTTATTACAGCACAGTAATAAAATACCACCACCTGAAGTAAGGATAATCATCAAGCCAAAGCCCTCTGTAGAGCAAGAGGTCATAGAAGTTAGATGTGAGTTCCATTATCCTCTCCCTGTAAGGGCCACACTGAATATCCTTCCTCTCTCAATCAGGAATCAGTGATGTGTGCATGACATACCTTAGAGGTAGGTGGTTTTGCAACAAATAGATTAATAATAAAATTTGGCCCAGTCTTATGCCTCCTTGGTCACATAAGCACATTTCATGTTACATAACCAGTCAGAAAGGCAGCGCTCTCTGAAGGTCTCACCACAGTGAGGTACAGAACATCATGTTCTCATTTGCAGTGCAGATAAGCTGACATGAATAAACCCAATTCCCTGAACCTGTGATTACAAAGTGATGCTATAGATTAGCATGTTCCATGCCTTGTCATGGAATCGATGTTATATTAGGACATTCTTTCTGTAACCAGCTCAGTCACCATTCCTATAGTTTGCATCTCCTTAATGTGTACAGCTAATACTCATTTATTTGTTAGTCATTTGAAATCTTTTTTTTAAATGGAATTTCTCTTCAAGCCTTTTTTACTTATTGGCTTTTAAAAATAATTTTTCATTTTTGGTTACCATTTTTTTGCTATGATCTCTCTGTATATAAATTCAGTTTGCCCTTTGTAAATGGTATCATTATCTAATTTATAGTTTTAACTTCCTTTTTAATTTTGCTTTCATTGTGCTAAATTTCAGTTGCTTCACTTTAATCTGCTTCACTAATCATGTTTAACATTATGTTTAATGAACTGCTAACCTCATTGCATTAGTAACTTTTGCTACAAAAATTACCACAGAACCTAGTAACTCAAACTGTTGATCATTTGTTGTCAATGTGGGCTGATGTGGGCTGGGCTGAGCTAGTAACTCTGCTGGCTTCAGATACCACCGATGAATTGCAGGATGGTAGATCAAGCCTTAGCTTGGGCAGAGTTGCTCAAGGCTTTAGTATTTTTTTTTTAAATCACAATCGTAGGGACATATGAGAATCCTAATACTCAGAAATGCTAGCCATCATATCGACCTCAGTGTATGAGTCAAAGTTGAGATATGGAGAGGTAAACTATAGGCTGAGTATAGTAACTGTCAATTCTACGACAGATGGTGTTGACATGAGCAGAGTTGGATGATTCACGCAATAAGACAATGCACCACATTTTACATACAGTTATGATGGTTAATGTCTCGGCATGACTGAGCCCCAGAGCCAAGATACATGGTCAATAGTATGAATATTTTTGTGATGGAGGAGATTAATACATTAAATCAGGAGCAGTGATCTCTGAATAAGTAGATCCAAATGTAACAGGACTTCGTTAAACATTTAAGTGCCCGAACAGAACATAACACACACTTCTTCCCTGGTTTCAAGCCGGACAAGTTTTCATCCTGAAAGTTTTTGACTTTACATCTTCACAACCTCACAGTCATGAGACAATTCCCTTCTTTCTTTACTGTTTCTCTGTCTCTCTGTCTGTCTCCACCCCCCCCCACACACACACTAAGAGAACCCAGTCTAATCTGAGTTTTACATTTTTACAATGCATTTTTTCTTTGTTGTACAATTAATCTGATTAGTTTTCAAAACCTGTCTAATCAGTTTGTTCTCTTTTTCTGAAAAATACAATGTTTAATTCACTTAAAATATATTTAATTTGTTAAATATATTGCTATACTTAGTTATGGTAGCATTTAAATATATTTAATATTTCTTACATTTATATACAACTAACATTGTTTATTTTAACACTTAAACATCTACCACTCACTCTACTGTAATTCCTAGATGTGAAAGCTTTTATTATCTGATTCTGTCATTTTTGTGCTACTTATATTGTGCCTTATTTCTATTTCCTCTGAATTCTTTCAAGATTTTCTTTGACTTTGGTTTTCTGGTTAGATATGATATTCCTAGGTGTAAATTTTTGGAAGTAGGGGATATTTAGCCTGCTTGGTGTTCTCTGAGATTTCTAGCTAGTTCTGATCTACTGTCTATACTAAAATTCTACTATTACTTTCCAACAGTTCCTCAATTCGTATCCTTTTTTCTTTCAGGGTATTCCAGTGACACTCGGGGTGAACTTTTAGTTATTATCCCATAGTTCTTAGATATTGTGCTGATTTTGAATTTTTCTCTTTGCTTTACAGTTTTGGAGGATCCTATACATATGTCTGCAAGCTTATTATTTCCTGAGCTGTTTGAAGTCTACTGATAAACCCATTATAGAAATTCTTCATTCTTTATTATTGATAGTTTTTATTGGTACATTTTATTGGAACATTATATATACACATCATAATTATACTCCACATTGAATATTTGTACCAGTATATGACACAACTTATTTCTCATTTTTCCCCTTCTGCTACCTACCCTACCACCCCCTGTCCCTATATACACAAGCTTTGTTTCCTTTTTTTACCATCATTTTTTTCTTTTTTTATTATTTATCCCTACACCCCATTTCCCTTTGAATATTTACTATTTCACATCTATCATGCATTCTAGAACTCACTTTATAAAATGTTTTTATTGATAATTTTTGATATCTAACATTTCCTTTGGAAACTTTTCTGGGGAGGAGTAGGACTTTCATTTCTGCTTGTGTTTCTTACTCATTTTATCCGTTATAACATTTAAATAATTGTTAAATTTTTAGTATGATAATTCTAAAATTTCTGTCATGTTTGAGTTGGATTTGCATATTTCTTTACATATTTTATATTTTGGCTTTTTATAATGACGTATTTTTTTCTTTGAATGTTAGATGTGATATATCACGTAAAAGAAGCCAAAGAATTAAGTCTAATATGAAGGTTTTCTTTTTTCTGTCAGGGATTTAGGGGATGCTTAGTGCTTGGTGTAGCTAATGGTTAAAACAGATTTTTTTCATATCATCCTTGGTTTGGTTTCCTGTTGTTACTATATTTTTCTTGAGAATTTCATTCTTAAGATTTGGGTCTCCTAGATTTTTGTTGTTGTTGTTGTTGTTTTTGTTTGTTTAGGGTTTTGGGACCAAACTCACGACCCTGTTGAGTTTGCAGGGCAGGTGCAGTGCCGTGGGCTAAATCCCCGGCTCGCAGTTCTTTTCGGATGGCACGTGAGATGCAGCCCTCCGACTGATGTGATGGTCAGGTGTCAGGGCCAGCACACCGAGTTGCAATGCCATGACAAAGTCTTCGTCGTGTAGTGAGCCTGAAACCTTGGCCGTGAGCCATAGAAGTGTGACTCACTTTCCTTTCTGTCTGTCATCTTTGAAGTGAGCTGGAAAGCCTAAAATGTGATCAAGTTTGAGGTTTTCTCTCCTGGCATTAACTAGGATATAGTCCAAATGAAGTTTTGCATTTTATTGTTTTCTTTTTTAAATTTTTGTAGTAAAGGTAACCTTTTACTAAGAACAAGAGGGTGATCTGACCATTTTCTAAACTACTCCCTTCCTCCTTCTGCCAGAAGCAAGGAGTGCGAGCCTTCGGTGAGGCTCGTGGAGGTAACCCCGAAGACAGTGTGGAGCCAACTGGAGGCTGGGCCCCAAGAGCCTTTAACAATCGAGCTGCTGACAGTTTGTCAGCGGGGTTAGCAGAAGCGCTTCTCTGATGACTGGTCCTAGTGAGGCCTCCTGCTTTGGGCACCTTGACTTCCATCCCACTTGAGCAGAAGGTAATGTGAATCTTGGTGCTCATTTTTCTCTTGGAGTTTTGGTACATTTCCTTTGTGTCTTCAGGCCTCTCTGGTAGTAAGAAACATTATTGATTTTCATCTTGTTCAGCTATCATTTGTTGTTCTTGTAAAAACAAGTAATGACTTCCAAGTTCTTGGTAGGTTGACTGTGTAACCACATGCCTTATTTTTATGTTTGTTTACTATTTTTCCTGCAAGTTTGTGTTTTCTAAGGTTTTAGCTATTGAATTCTATAACCTCTAGATTGAGTTTGCTTACCTTAAGAGATGATTTGCATTCACTTTTGCTAGAAACATGACGGAAATCTACCTTATATAATTTCTTTATCTACAAATTTTAAGTTTTATGGATCCTAATTCCTAACTGGTGTGATGATCATGATTTAGTTAAGAACTTTTAGAGAAAACTTTGTAAATTTATCACATAAGATGTAAATCTGAGAATCACACACACACACACATTTTGGTCAGGGAGAATTCTGTCAAGAACCTCAGTTTAAGTGTGACTTTTATGAAACTTCACGTTTCTATGGATTGTTCCTGTCTTTTCCCCATGGCTGTTCAAAGGAGATAGCTAGTATATAAGAGGAAATCCACACGAAGCTGTGCTTCTAGGGCAACTTCCTTCTTTCTTAGGCTCTCTTTCTAATCTCACATTATCTGCCCTTTAAGAACGTTCTGTATTTGCTACAGTAAGAAACTGTACACGTGGATATCAATAAAAACAATGACAAAACTTCTCATATGTTGTAGAAGCAAAACGTTTAACGGATTTAGGCTACTGTATTTCTAGGAATACAAGTCTCTTTCAGGCTTTGTCTGTATTTTATAATAGGATGTTTTTCAATAATATTTTAAGATGAAGTTTTTCATGGCTATGGAAATGTAGAAAATCATTAAATTAAAATATATCCCTTAGTGTTTCCTCATCGAAGACCAGCACTAGAATCAAGAGTAAGAGCTTGGGAGCCAGAGTGAGTTTGATTTATTTCTAACACTCCTCGTTATTGTTGAAGTGACCTAGTTAATAAAATGTTGTTACTAGAGTTTCTTCATATGTAAAATGAGAGCAATAATGGTACCTACCATATAGAGTTTAGAATTAAATGACCCAGCTATGTAAAAACACCTAGAATTGTGACTGTTAAAAGATAAGCATTCAAGGAACCCTCAGTCATTGTTATTACTTTTATCATTTCATATTACCATTTTTGTGGTCATTCCTAATTGGGCCTTTAAAGATCATAAATAAGTCTCTAGTATTGTACTAATTAGCAAGAATTACTTCTCTCTTTGGAATATACTCTCGGGGTGAAATCATTACTTCCGGATGGACTGACCACTCAGAGATAGCTGGAATTGGACTTTTGCCACAAAACAAATGAGCACAGTTCTTTCAGGTGCAGATATGCATAGTGTCCTACAAACCTACTTTTCTTAAAACTGGAAGGTTTTACTTTTTTTAATGGCCTACCTCTTATGGAATTGAGGTTTTTCTAGCTTCCCATTGGCCATGTATTTTCTGCTTTAGTTTTTTAAAACAATAAAATGGTAAAATCCCAGGTACAACAAAAGCCACAAGATAAATAGGCTACTTATGTACCTATGACTTATATTATGTCCCTATGACTTATATTTCTGCCTTTCTCTTATATAACAGTTCAGAACTCAGATTGCGTATGAGGTGTCACACTGATTCCCCCCATCTGTGTTACTTACCAGTTTTACAGCACATGTTGTCCTGTGCACTTGGAATATGACATCCACTACTGCTCAGTCCCTTCTCCCACAGCAGTCACGACTGAGTGAGGAATCTCACCCAGAACAAGAAGCTGTGTCATAGCAGTGGGATGTGCAGAGACCATGGGAGTCTCAAATGCCTGAGGGGAAAGACAGCACAGGCTTCACAGAATGAAGATAGTATTTTAGCTACTTCTTGACAGTTGAGGAGGCAATCTATGTATTAGGAGGGGAACAAAGTTTGCTAGGTAAAGTGAACTCCACCTGCAGAGATCTGAGTAGTCATTTGGAGTAGTGTCACACTTGGTCAGCAGTGAGCAAATCCATACCTCTGGAGAGTAGGGCATGTTTTGGAGAGAACCACGAAAACTAAGACTAAAATTGAGTGTCTTTAATTTTTTGAGGAATCTCCATACTGATTTCCATAATGATTGCAGTAATTTACACACCCAACAGTGGTATAAAAGCCCCAACCCCTGCCACAACCTTACCAGCATTTGTTATTTTTTTGAGTTCCTGATAACAATATTCATTCTAGAGTAAAATGCAACCTCAGTGTTGTTCTAATTTGTATCTGTTTAGCAGGCAGAGATACTAAACATTTTCATATATTGATTGGCCGTTTTTTCCCCTTCTAAGAGCTGTCTGTTCATTTCAGTTGCCCATTTTTTTTTTTGACTGGTTCTTTTAGTTGGGAGGCACACAAATGTTTTAGGTGTCTTCTTAAAAGAGTTGAAGACATCATGCTACAGTGATACATACATGCAAACTCATGTTTATAGCAACACAGTAATAACTATCTCTTGGAAGTAGTGTTGGGAACATGTTTTGGGAGAAATAATTAGAAGGTCAAAATTGATCAGGCCTTCCTGGTACAGAAGACTCTGGACTCAACTCACCTTCACCTTTGCTAACAACAAAGACTCTGGTCATCCCACAAGTAGACTATGTGCCATCAACAGATAAATGAATAGAGAAAATATAATATCTATACACCATGGAGAACTGCTTTGCTAAGAAGAAGGACAAATTTGAGTCATTTTTGGGCAAATGGATGCACTTCAAGACCATAATGTTAAGTGAAATAAATTAGATTTATCATGGCTTCTCTTGTGAGAAATCTAACATATAAATAAAGAGCAAAGTAAAAGATAGCTTAAAGGAAGTAGGGAGATAGATCTTTTGCAAAAAGGAAGGGAACCAGAAGACAGAGAAGGGGACAGGGATAGCAAAGGACATGAGATGTGTGATTGTACATGACCAACTTCCCACAGGAATGTGGCCATTTTGTACTATAACTGTGTACTAATGTAATAAATTGGAAAAAAGGAAGTGCAGAATTAAATCTGAAAAGAAACGTTTAGGTAACGTACTAAAGTTTGGGGCTTCGTCTGGAGGTTGGTGAAGGACACAAGCATATTTGTGTTTATACAAAAACATAGGTGGCAAGAGATAAAGAGTTTTGGGGGAGGAAACTAGTTGAGATGCTTCTGTGGTCCAAGAAACACAGAATGTTACAGTCATGGGCAGAAGACAGTCAAGTTGGAAATAAGGTGCTGGTCAAAAGACATTAACCTGCAGACCTGACAGGATTAGGCGAAGGACAATAAATGAAGGGTAAGAAAGAAGTAGGACAGGTTTTAAGGAAGATTCCCAGCTTGGATGGCCTATTTAGCTGACATAGCACAAAAGTAAAAGCATTAGAGGGCCGGAGATTTAGCTCCGTGGTTCCAAGCCTTGCAAGCGCAAGGTCCTGAGTTGGATCCCGCTAACCACATACAGTGCTGGGTGTGGTGGCTCACACCCACCAGCAATCAATACCACATACCACAGTGCTGGGCGTGGTGGCTCACCCCTGTAATCCCAGCACTCAGGAGGCAGAGGCAGGAGGATTGCTGAGTTCAAGGCTTGCCTGGGCTACATAGTGAGCTCAGGGCCAGCCTGAACTACAAAGCAAGATGCTGTCTCAGAAAAAAAAAAAAGTAAAAGCATTAAAAGAACATTAACTTGATTTTAATTACATACAGGGAAAAGTTAAGCAAGACTCAGTCATGTAACCCCAAAGACCTTTGTACTCCTTGGTGTTGTGCACCCCCGCTTTTCCTTGGAGCACGCACCAGGGACCCCCAACTCCCTGCTCTCCAGAGCTGCTAACTCCACCTCCCTGCAGAATAGCTGACTCTCCAGCTCCCTCCTCCCTCCAGGTCCCAAAGACATCTACAGAGGACAAGTTTAAAAAAAAAAATCACTCAGTCACAACAGAAAAATGGAGAAAAGCAAGAATAACAAACACTGGCGAATTCCCCAGTTTAAGAAATCTTGCGATTCATTTATTCTGCTCTTGCTAGGAGAGAGCCAGTTCCAGCCGCTCTCCCTCATCTTGTTAAACATTGATTTCTAAGGACACAGGTCAGCCATCTCCCCAAACTAGTCTAGGTCAGTACTTGCAGAGGACGGAATGCTGACTTTTTTTCTTGGGAAAGCCCTTTTCTTTAAAGAGTTGTCCTGAAGTCCTTCTTGTTTGCACATTAGTATAAAAATATTTACTGAATACCCTTTTGCAGGCACTGTGCCTAATTTTCTAGTAATATCTCCCCACATGCATTTTCTCCACACACTGTTGCAGTGACCCTGCTTCTGCGGATGGGCAGAATCTCAGTTCCTTCTTCTTCAAGCTGGGGTGCGGGACCTATGCAGAAGTTGAAAATGACGCTCTGGGACTTCTGAGGCTGGATCACAAGGGCTACTGTGTGCTGCCAGTTAGCTTTGGAAGCTTGAGACAATGAGCTGACTGTGTCTGCAGCCCAGCTGCCTTCAAGCCACCGTGCTGTGAGACGGTCTCCACCGCCCTATGTGGAGGGCGACGTAAAACTCTTTGAAGAAAGAGGCATTTCCATATGCTTCTGCTTCCTTTTGCTCCTTTCTCCCAGTGCTGACTCCTGGTAACATTCCCATGAGAAGTTAAAGTCACAGTTCCCAACTGAGTTCATCCCAAACCCCTGACACATAGAAACATATAATTCAACTACTGTAATCAAGTACTATATTCTTTTGGTGATGTGTACGCAGCAAGAAACAACTCAGTACTTGTTAGCGGGCAATGCTCAGTTTCCCAGGGATAGCCCACTGTGTTTTCTGAAGCTCTCAAAATAGTCTATTTTTGCTTTCCTTCCTTCCCTTCTAACCTCTTTCCTTTCTTTTCTATTTCTTTTCTTTCCATCTCTTCTTCTTTCCTCTCCTTTCCTCTCTGTCTGTCTCTCCCTCCCCCCCTGCTATCTTCTCTCTCTTCTCTCTCCTCTTCATTGTGTTCTTTCTTTACTTTACCAGAGGTGACCCCTCGCCATTTGTGTTTGGTTATCACAGCATGATTAATCAAGGGGACAAGGATGAGTAAGGCATTCACGTCTCTCCTAGCATCTCAAATTACAAACATGATAAAAAGCTCTTGAAAAGTACAAAAAGAAAAATAGAAAGACACAGAGAAAAAATAGAAACGGAAAGAAAGAAAAGAAAGGGGGAAGAGAAGGAAGAGGAGGGAGAAAGGAAGAGGAAAAAGAGCAGTGACATTGGGGAGAGGAGGAGGGCTGGCTTATTCCTTTTTTCAGATGTAGATTCTTGAACTTGTTCTATTTCTTAAGCAGTTAAAAGCTCACCACGGTGGATTTTCTCATAATTCCATGCAATTATTTTCCAGTAGAAGTTAGCAACTGTAAATTTTATATACATTTTTACATAATTGAAAATTAAGTCTTCACCTTGGAATGGTTCCGTATACAAAAATAATGACAACCAAACTAATGTTCACTCTTGGATCCTTGGTAAAGAGTGATCATTTTGGTGCCTGGTACCTTTCTTCTATTTGATATTTCATATCATGTTGATGTTTGGAGCTTTCTGTGGAAAGCTATACAATAGATACCAAATAAACTTATTGTTTATAAATGAATATTTTTCTTTAAAATTTTAGAAAACTAAATAAATTAAATGAAAAAAGGGACACAATATTTCCAGATTAACAACACAGTAAATTAAACGATGTCTAATTTGAACTCATTTAGCTAAAAGCGTGTTTTGACTAATGTAACCAAATGACAGCTGTTCTCAAGTGTGACTCAATCCAAACACTGAATGTGTCAAGACTTTTCCTTGAGTTTTCATCTCTGCGTATCTGTGTGGAGACTTTTAAACTTTCTCCTACATCACATACACTTTCTCAGACAGCTTGGGGGTGGAAGAATTTAACCACAGGCAATTTCAGTCTGAGTCTAGCATTGATACTCATAGGTGACCTCCCAGGAAAGAAATACCTCACCAGCTGACTCTCTGTCTTTATTTGGAAGCAGTAATCTTCAAAGGTCCTGCCTGCAAATTCTTTTCTGAGTGTGAAACTTCACCAGCCCATTTAAACTCATTGGCAAATGCAGTGGGTTCTGTGCCCCTCCGTCACTCCCAAGTGAACAGCCAGCCAACTTTGACCCTTAGATACTGGCACAGAAACTCCAGACCCACTTCTACTGCCATAAAAAGTTGACCTATGATAACCGTTAGGATGTCATCTGAAGCAGAAGTTCTCTCCAGCCTTGGCTGCCTGATTCATGTGATAATTCAGAAGTCTTTGAAATTCTTAATACCCATGATCTTCAGTTACAGAATACTGGTTGCCTCTACTTCTCTAAGGGGGGAAAAAAAGGTGTAATATTAAAACACTTAGCCTGTGCCAAGTACATACTGGTTTCCTTGAATATACTTCACATCACTTTCTTATAACGGTGTGAACAACTGTAAGTTCTCTGTGCTAGGTCATCCCTCCACCCTTCCTGTTGGACAAAGGCTCAATGCTTCTATTTTAGCCATTGGAGTTGTAGAAGACCAGATATAGCATGTCTCTTGCTCACCAAAATATAGAGCCAACTGAGAATCGGACATAGGAAAACCAGAAATCAAATTTAACCTTTTTTTGTTGAATTAAAAAAAAAAAACCAGATGGGATGAGTTAGCTTTAATCACAAATAAGCAGAGCTCTGTAGCTTCCTGTTCAGTGATCATTCTCCCATAATTCCCCATGTCATACATCTGGGGTTCGCCTCACTGCTGAATTTGTGCCCATGAAGTTCACCTAAAGTTTTGAGGACAATAGGGTCGGAAAGAGAAGCCACTTTGCTGTATGCCAATCATTTAATGGACTACCTTACACTTGTAGGGACTGCAGAGAGATGTCTAGTGCTGTCTGAAGTGGGAAGGTTGAAGACGTAGTGAAGGAATAAGAAGGAAACATTCTTACGGTTGAAACTCCAGAGATAATGAACTGAAAGGCAAGGAAATAATAGCTAAACACAGCAAAACCTAGCATTGGCTCTTATTGCAATTCCCAGGAAATACTTCACTTGCCTCTCCCAAATAGTAAAGATTTCCCAGAAAGAGACAAAAGTGGAACCTTTTATATCCTTCAGAAAATACGTAAAAGGAATCTCAGAGCACCTTCCAATGCGTCCTGTCCCCTGTGCTGCGGTCCGCCTCTCACCCGTGTGGCCTCCAGTTTGGTGTCTCGACACCAGTCCACACTGTGATGTGGGATGTGCGGGACTGTAAAGTGGGAGTGATGGTGAGAAGACACTGAGGTCCCTGGGGGTACCATTCTGTGGAAGCCCTGGCCCCTCGCAAAAGCAGGTTGTAGGAATTAGCCTCACCTCTGAGTGGCTGCTTGTCTTTCCGTCTGGCAGTGAGAACTCTCCCTGCTGCACACATTTCTCCCATGGAGCATCTGTTCCTCACCAGCCTTTTGCTGATGGCAGCATCAAGCCCTTGAAGCTCCATAACTAGGAGCTAAGTTTTATTTTATTATTATTATTTCTCTGTAAACTCCCTCAGACGCTTCATTCTTGAGATGAAAAGACTTACACATATCACTGGCCCACACTGAAGAGTTTCTTTTGTTGCTTCCTTGGCATGTTGTTTACAAATTCTGTTTTCTTTCACTCTTTCTGAATTCTCACAAATTTCCCATGATTCCTTTGCACATGTATCCTGTGCTCTACCTTATTTCTCTATTCATGCCTAATCACACCTTTTCTATTCTTCACCAGAGCATCAGCAAGATACTCTAAAAAAAAGGCTACCTCTCATTTAATGGTACAGATTAAATGGAGACATCTGGAGGACACATTAATAAGTGAAATAAATAGAATACAGATATGCAAGTACCGAATCTTTTCTTTGATATAAGTACCTGTAGAGGTAAAGGAGCTCTAGAATATGTGATAGTTTTTGTAGAATGGGAACTATCCAAAAGGAATTTGGTGTGGGAATGTAATGAGGGGAATGAATAAATATGATTTGGAAAAAAATAAAAGAGTATGTATATAAGGGGTGGGGAGGGGGTGGGTGGGCAGGGATGTAGGTAAGAATGAGAATTGACCTGTGTCACATATTGGTACAAATTCCCCAGTCTTTTGTATGATTGTGAGCTGTGTATATATGTACCAATAAAGTTTACTGAATAATGAAAAAAAGAAGCTACTTTTAGAAATTACCCTACAATTAGAACATCTTTTCTTCTTTCATATACAATATCCTTATTCTCTCTATGTCACTTGGAATACATTGGGGTTCAAATAAAAGAATATTTCCATTCAAAATGATTTAAACAAAAAACAGACCACTATTTCCTGCCCTACATATACAAGTAAGTCAGGTCCTGTGCTCTATTAGTACAAGTTCAAAGATCTTACAGAGATCAGTGGTTCCACCACTCTTTCTGCCATACTCAGAATTGTTCTGTCTCCAGGCTTGTTTCCATTTTGAAAGTAAAATGGCTGCCCTAGTTCCTTTAGGTTGTTATAGTATAACATCTTACTCTGGTACTTTATGGAAAACAGAAATTTATAGACCACTGTTCTGCAGAGTAGGATATCTGAGATCAAAGCAGCAGTCCAATGGTATCTGATGAAGCCTTTCTTATTTCCTTGTTATGGTAGAAGTGGTGGAAATTTCTCACAATCCTCTTCTGTACTTGGAGTCTTTGGGAGCTACTTACCTCCAAATAGATCCACCATTTAAGAAAACCACAATGAAAAGTAGATTTCAGCCTGACTTTGAAAAGGACACAAACATTCAGGCCACAGCAGTGGACTTCAGCACTGCATTCTTCTTTATGTACATCCTGTGAATAAACTTGATAAAACCTTTGTCCTGGCATAATGTATATATCCATTCTTCAGCTATCTCAGATCACATCCTGGTTCCTTTTGCTAAATGTTAGATTATATATTAGTAACTTTGTTGTTGTTGTTGATCATACAAAGTTCCTGATATACACAATTTAAAGGACGAGAAGTTTATTTTGGTTCACATTTACAGAGGGTGCAATCCACAATCATTTGGGCTTCAGTCAGAAACAGCATGGCGGAAAAGGCATAGTATAAATCTGCTCACCTAATGGCAGCAAGGAAGCAGAGAAAGAGGAAGGAACTAAGGTGAAGACAAAAACACCCCTTCTAGGTTATACCACCACAGCCTCACCTCCAAAGTCCCCCAATAGCTCATTCAGCTGTAAGCTCATTGGTGGACTAGAGCCCCATGATTCAATCAACTTCCAAAAACCTCACATCTGAACTGTTAGATTTTGGAGGTCATTTTATATATAACCATAGTGAATACCCATAAAAACCATGTAGTCATCATTTTATGACAATAGATAAAAATCAGGGCAGATCAAAATAAACTTTAACCACATGGCCATCCTCTTTATAATTATTAAATCAATGCCAAAGGCTGTTACTAGTTTCACTAATAGTGAGTTTGTTGTGTAATTCTTCAGTGAAATAGTCTACTGGTATTCTACTTTTCTGTTTTTTTTTTTTTCCTGAGATATCAGCTTTGTTAAGATTTTGCACTGATTCCTTGTTGCATATCATTTTCTCTGCCTGGACAATCTAATCCATTCTAATTGTGTCATTTATCATCTCTGTGCTAGTGATACTACAGCTTTATTCTAACCTACACTCCATTCAATAACCCCACATACAGAGGAACGCATGCAGCAAATCTTGAACATGAAGATGTCATTGTTCCACAAACACAGATCTGACATTGGAATGTTCAGAAGATACCAGACAGTTTTCTGAAATGCTTATATGAATTATGTCATTTAATCTTAATAGCAACTGTATGGGTTCAGTAGTACTACTATTATATTAATCAGAGTTCATTAGACTCAATACAAGACATACATATGTGAAGAAATGTAATCTAAGGAATTGGCTGTCAAGTTTATGGATGCAACAAAACCCACATCTCTGCAAGTCAGGCCAGTGTGTTAAGATCTGGAGAGAAGCAGATGACACAGTTCAAGTCATAAGCCTAGCAAGCTGAAGGCACAAAACCTAGCCAGTGTTTCAGCTGAAGTCTGAATGCCTTCTTCTACAGAACTGCCTCATTGCCAGGGAAGATAAGTCTTGTGCCTTTTTCAGACCTTGTACTGGTTGATGAGGCCCACTAATACTATGAAGGGCAGGATGGTTCACTCAAAATTCACCAGTGTTAGTTTCACCCAAAACCACCCTTGCACAAGTTTCCAGGGAAATGATTAACCAAATACCTAGTCCCTGGTACCTCACAAAATTGATGTGTGAAGCTAACCATTATGATTTATTATGTTAAGTATAAAATAAATCTTGCTCTGAGAGATAATTCACCTAGGGTCACACAACTAATAAAGAGAAGAATTGGGGTTCAACAACGGGTGCTCTGGCTTCAGAAATTGTTCTCTTACCACCATATTATTTTATACTTTTCATCTGCAAGGCCATACTCATTATAATGTTTGCTCTCTTGCCACATTCTCTATGTCAGTGAAAGGGATGATTCTAATTAGTTTTCCAAGTGATCTACCTAGAAGTCAGCTATAACTACTCTGTCAAAGGATTCCAAATAAAAATATTTCCTTTTGTCTCTTCCATAACATACATGCCTACACCAAATTTCCAAAAGTGAAAACCTTGAAGTTCTTTCTTCACTAATGTCTCATCCATATGTACTGTTACAACAAAGTATTTTATCTCTCTTTAGTTCCTTCTGTGCATGTGTTATTTCCCCTGATCTGGTGCATATTCCTGTGTCCCCATCCCTGTGTACGTAGAGGTTGGACCACCTACCTAAACCCCAGGGATCAATTACATCGAGATTAGAAGTCTGTTTTCTTCAGTATCATCATTTGATATAACATGAAATGGTGCATTTCCTCCTTAATGCTTAACCAGCCTCATGTCTCAATACATATTACCTAATATGCTGGGTGAATTTTTTTTTTAATTTATGTGTTGCAAACATAGTCTCCTATGCAGCAATGTCAGAATGTGAGATCTAATGGGAAATACTTAGATAATGAAAGCTTCACTAGTTGACTAGAAGTTTAATATTGCTACAGAAAGTGCTTTCAAGGGGGCTTCATTCTCTTTGCCCTTCTACCCTTCACTGTGTCAGAACAAAGCTCTAACCGGAAGTTGCCCCTTGACAGTGGGCATTCTAACCTCCAGGACTGTGAGCAATAGATTTCTATTCTCTATAAATCAGATATCCTATCAGATAGTCTCAGACGTTCTGTCATACTGGTGTGACATGAAATAAGACATCTGGTTTATGTGTACTCTACCAAATGTGTTCCCAGAAGTCCTCCCCCTTTCATACAATGCCTTCATGTGATAAGTGCTTTTGAGAATGTACCTCTATATTTTTCTTGCATATTAGCTCCATCTCTCTTGAATTTGAATTCTTTTTTGAATAGGATAAATTTATTTAGAGAGAAAGCTTCTGCCTTAAAGAGAGACAGAAAGGGGGACCCAGAAAGTGGGTAACTCCCCTACCTCACTTTTTAGAGGGCTTTTATGGAGTAATGCCATGAGGTGAGGCGGGTCTGAAATAGGGGGCTACCAGTAAGATTCAAAAAAGGTAGATGGGTTACAATTGATGAATAAGTACAGTGGGGGCTCCCAATAAGAATTGAAAAAAAATGGGCAAACCATGGCTAACCAGTGGGTAAATGACAAGCATAGTTATGTCAGCAACTTCGACTGAATAGGGTCCAATGAGAAATCAAGCCCTAGAGGGTCTTGCTTGTCCAGAGACTCCTCCAGGTTGTTCAAATTCCTGGCCTGCTGGATGGAGAATTTGCAATTGTTGCATTCCAGGGAGGGGCTGGATCTGGATTTTGACATTCCATCCTGGGAGATGAGGTCTGCCAGTCACTGCTATCTGGAAGTGTAGTTCCTCATTGATGGTGTTGACCTTTGAGGATGTCCTTTTTGCAAGTCTTTCAAGAGCCAGCCCTATCTATCTGCCTATATATGTCTAGCTGCCTGTTCTACCTATAATATTCCCTCCTCTGAAGAGGTACCTGAACTGCCGTGAGGGGCAAATGGGCAAAGACTGATCTAACTTCTTCAGGCTGGAGAGGGGCATAGTTGTAACAGCAGTCAGGGTCACTCTGCAGAGGGTCTATCTAAAGGCCCTTGATAGACTCCATGACTCACGGCAGTACGCCTACCTAAGATGACAACGCATGAATTTGACATTTTTGATTCAGGCATACTATACTTAAATATAAGTCCAAGTATAAAAGAAATGCTTGCTGCATTTTAGTATATATATTTAGTATATATTTTGTGCATTTCACTGAGCAAGATATATATCAATCCATCAGTACATTAGTGCACAGTATTGTGATTTAGTAGCTTTGAGGAAGATATTGCATCTCATCTAGATTGGTGAGTAAAGAATACACAACAGAAACCAGCCACACTGTTGGCACTGTGTCTAAGAATGGCTACCAGCAAAAATGGAAAGACCCATGGATATGGTAGTTTCCAGGTAGAAATCATGATTTCAAATATTATAAAATGGGAGCAGAAGACCAGAGGCCATGGATAGAGAGAATTTAAAGAGATGAACAAGAATCTGGGGACTTAGCTGAGTGGTGTTGCTGCCAGCTTTGCAAGTTCGAGGTCATAAGTTCAATCCCTGGTACCACACACACACACACAAAGAGGGGGGCAGTTAAGGATAGGAGAAAACTAAACCTTGACCATATGGTGGGAGTTGGTTTATCATTAGAAAACAGAAATATAAGCAGTAACAATGGCAGTATCCTAGGCATTTGGAGAAGGCTTACCACAATTTTATAAGAATGTGGCTATTCAGTCAGTGTTCATATGTAGCTGTGTCATGAGTTGCTCAGTCAGCACTTCCAGGCTACTGAGAAAAGATCATCAATAGTCACAATAGAGTAGAAAATTTGCAACAAGTCTACTGTGGAGAAAAGCTAGAAGGTACTGATAGTAACTATAGAAACTTATTCCACTTTGTTGATAGTGTCCTAGAGGCTGGAACTGACCAGATGTACAATAGAAATCATGTCTTACCTTTTGATAGTTTTCCTGTCATTAAAGCTTAACTAAAAGAAGCTTTTTGAGCCACAAAATATTATTTTTTCCCATTTTTCTTTAAGTTTTCCTATAAGGCCACTCATGCCTACCTAACAGAATAGTGACTAAGGTACTTTACAAAGGATCAAACTCCATGTGTAGCACATCCTTGCTTGGTGAGTTTAGAAGAGTTGCTCAAGCTTTCTTTGTCTCACATTCTTTGTCAAAGTAGGAATATAATAGCGATCACATATCAGAATTATTGTGAAAATAAGGAGCTATGCAAATTCTTTTTTTTTTTTTTTTTTTTTTTTTTTTTTGAGACAGGGTCTCGCTTTGTAGTTCGGGCTGGCTCTGATCTCACTATGTAGCCCAGGCAAGCCTTGAACTCAGCCATCCTCCTGGCCTCTGCCTCCAGAGTGCTGGGATAACAGGCGTGAGCCACCACACCCGGCATTGTGGTATGTGGTATTGATTGCTGGTGGGCGTGAGTCACCCAGCATTGTATGTGGTTTCCGGGGATCAAACTCAGGACCTTGCACTTGCGAGGCAGGCGCCGGAACCACTGAGCTAACCCTCCAGCCTGCTATGCAAATTCTTAAATGATCCGCAACATAAGCTCTACATGTTGTTAGCTATTGTTTTCAGAGCTAGATTTAGTCATACGCTTGAGTAACAGCTTATGCATACCATTTTCATAGCTCTTCTCACTCTGCAGACTTTGTCCTTTTTTTTTTCTTACCCCTTGAGCTGGAACGTCTTTCACTCCTGGTTTTATATTTTGTGTACTCTTGAGTTTAGATCATAATGACTGGTATTGACCTGTTGATGAATCAATAAATCCATGAGAGAAATACAGTGTAACTTCTCTTGTGTCTCCTAATATAAAAAGGACATTTATAGTATTACAGTTTCTTTACAATTTAGGAAACAAGTAAAGGAATCCAAAAGTCATTCCCAAGTTCCTGGGTGCAGGCCAACACGAGCAAAAGAGAGGGCTTCCAAGTGCAATCCGGAAGTAGCTTCTGATTTGCTTAAAAATCTCAATATATTACAGTAATTAAACTGCTTCATGACCTCATTGAAATCCTGCAGGCCTTAATTAATGTTGGTAAAGTGTTTTGTGATCCTCAGATGAGAAGCACAAGAAAAGTTAAAGAATAATTATTATCACTGATATCATCTTAAATGACTGCCAATAATTTGCTTCACCTGAATTTGCTAATTAAATCCTAGATATGACTATGTAGAAACATCAACAGAATTTATTTGTACCAGAGAGTTAGGTTTTTCTTATTTAGAAAGCTGTGGACATATTGTACAGTCAAATTTCCATTGCTGTGACAAAATATCTAAAAAAATTAATTTTAAATGAATGGATAATTTTGAGATTTTTAAAACAAGAACTTTATTTAACTTAAATTTCGATACTATACAATTTGCTGACTTAAAGTTTATGAGTCAGTAGACTTCTGGCATATGGACAGAGCTGTACAACCATGATGATAGGCAAATTTATATGGTTTTTGTCTCAAAATAAAAATCCTCTACCAATCACCAATTACCTCCGAACTTCTCCACTTTAAATCTAGGCTACCACTGAGTTACTCTCTGTTTTCATAGATTTTTTTATTCTGGCAATTAAAAAAATAGACTCAGAAATTTTAGTCCATTCCCACTTGGCCTGGTTGCTTTGGCCCTATAGCAGGACAGTACCTTAAAGTGCCAGGAACTTGCAGCAGAGATGGATATTCATCGTGCTCACTGTAGCCAGAAATCAAAAAGAAAGAGAAGGGCCAGAGTCCCCATATGCTTTCAAGGTCATGTATCCAACAACCAGCCTCCTCATGTGACTTCCCCCCTAAGGCATCCACTACCTCCTAGTGGGCTGTTGACTAAGCCTTTAATGTACAAACCATCAGAAGAAACTTCAGTTCCAAACCACAAGACATAAGTAAATATATCGTTATTCAGTGGAACTGAATAATGTGTAGAGGCATGACAGTGAAAAGATGACAGAAAGTAAAGTCAACAGTATGAGCACAGGTGATATGGTCCTCAGCTGTCCAAGCTGGTAGCTCGTCCTGACTATGGAGTCAGAAACACTTAGGCAGGAAAACTAGCTCCATAACTTACCTTTGGAGCCGTGGGTCTTTGCCCATGGCTTCTTTGTAGCCATGGGCAAATTACTTAATGCTTCCTACTGATCTGTAAACTCCACGAGGAGCAGAGGCTGTGGATATCAGATACAAGACTTTCACTCAATGCACAGCATGAGGTTCAGCAGAGTATGGGTACGTTTCAGTGTATATGTGATTGTGTAATGATTCATATGAAATAGTTAAAATACAGTATCACCAGCATTTAAAGATCGATCACTTCTATCTGTGGAAGTGCCATAATTCTATCATCTGGAATGACTTATTCCCCAAGAATTCTGGATAACTGGATTTTACTGTAATGTTTCCATGACTAACAATTCTGATTTTGAAGGGCACTCGATCATCAAGCCACATCAAAGGCTTTGGTCATGATGTTCTGTTTATATATTGCTGCATAACAAACTGTTTCAAAATTTAGTGGTATAAAACATCCATCTTATTATGCTCACAATTCAGACAAGATAGAACCAGAACATCTTTTGCCTTTGCTTTGTTACAGTGAGAACCTCAATTCAGGTGGCCAACATGTCTGGCTTAGCTGAGAAAGCTTGATGAGGTCCACATGTCAAAAGTCTTTGCTCTCTTAGCTGAAACCTTCAACCTTTCTCTGCATTATGTCTGCCTAAAATGACTTCTCAAAATCTGGCATCTAGTTTTGGCTGGATGCGACAGCCAGGACCGGATAACTCTCTTTCCTTCTCTCTCTGTCTCTCTGTCTCTCTCTCTCTCTCTGTCTCTCTCTGTGTCTCTGTCTCTCTGTCTGTCTCTCTCTGTCTCTGTCTCTCTCTCCCTGTGCTTTCTCTTCCTCCTCCCCTTCTCTCAGAGTCCCCCTCTTCATGCTTCCCTTTCACACCACTAGCTGAAACTCCTCTAAAGAATGACATTCTCGGGGATTCTTATGTAGCAACTGACTTCTCACACCATAAACCTTCCAGGGTGCATGAGCAGAAGTTGTACTGGTTCTTGTAGCCTAGTTGTAGAGTGTGAGAATGTTCTACCACATTCTGTGGATCAAACAAATTGGGCATCCTTGATTCACAAGGAGACAATTAGACTCTCTAGTGTCAGTAGCAGCAAAGAATCTCTGTCTTTTATTGACCTCATTAAGAAAACAGTGGCTGCCTCAATTCTCCAACAATTCAGAGCCCATCATGCAGGATTCTGTCTGTTAGATGTGCTTCCTTGGAATAGATCATTGTGAGAGCCACTTGATGGTTTAAGGAAGTCGAGCTATAAACTTGACTTTGCCATTTATTATCTGTGTGACTTTAAACTTGTCTCTTAATCTCTCATCCTCTGTCCTCGTTTATCTCAGAGAAAAATAACGTCCTTTTTCCCATATAGCTCAATTACTGAGAAGATAAGGTAATGAAAGGAAATACGGAAATTTAGAGAACCTATGTAGGTGCTAGATATCATCATTAGTAGAATGAAGAAAAGACACTATGGCCACCAGTATTTCCAACTCTAATTAGGAAGAATTCAGCACCTTGAATTTCTGGATTCATTAAGACTAAAGCACATGAGATACCAGGAATTGAATAGTAGTTCACCCAGTTCACAAAGTTCGGCCTCAGATTTGAGGATGTGGTCACAGTTATATCTGATTATTTCTAAAAAGTTCTCAAGTTTCCCAGTTGCACTGTGTCTGTCTCAAACAATAAGGTAAAGTTTTGGCATGTAAAAGCACATATTTTATAACTTTCTGTCCATTTAACTTTCTTGAATTATTAAAATGAATTCTTCATTCATTTGCTCATTGTGGGAACAGAAGACCCTGATTCTCTAATCCTTGCTAACAATCATGAGGGGGAGCAACATCATTTCTGAGGAAGAGATTTTGCAAACACTGGTAAGCAGGTTATTCTGTGATCCCCAAAGTCTTTGAGACTTAAAGGCAGGATCATGTTATGTGTAGTTTTCAAACATGTGAGTGTTCCCCTCATTTTGTATTGCTCGATGGATGTGCTTATGATTTCATTAAAAAGTTGTGTACTCTGAAGTTATTTTTAGAAAGGTAGAAGATTCTTCAAACAGTATTTAAACATGGTCTTTAAACTACTGCAGTATGGTAAGGCCCAGAAGCACCGACCACAGTGCAGTATATCACAGTGCTTATGATATAACTCAGAAACTGTTTCCTTTGAAGACAGTGAGGTCAGCCTACTTGAATTGCAGCAAGTTTTACATTCCATGGACCTTTTTCAAATACGTGGACACTGTTGGCATCAAGCTATGTTTTATCAACTAAATATAATTTTAAACAATGAGTTTCTCTCTAGCACATTTCTCCTATGATTCCAAGGGTTTCCAAGTAGTAAATATTCCTTGAATGACTTGGTCTGCGACAAGTGAACAATGCTAACTTCTAACAAAAACCTCCAGTGTATAGATTCTGCCAAGCTCCATTAGTTCCTATCACTCTATACATCAAACCATTCTCCTATCTCCTCCCCATTAAGTGCTATGTCTACCTTTCAGTCTTATTTGCCCTTGATTTTAGCCAGCATCTGACATGGGTTGCTAGAGTTCCTTTTTTAAACTTTCCCTTACTTCATTGCTGAATCTGAACTCCTCCAGTTTTCATTCTACAGCTTTGTAAGATTCCTCACCATCTTTCTTATGGCACTTTCTCATATTACCTAGATTGAAAGGTACTTTTATATTACAGAGCTCTTCTCTACATAAGCTTCTGGAATGATCTTTTCTTACTAAAAGCTTCAATTATCAGTTAAATATCTAGTCAATAAATAGTGAATACTTTTTCCCCACAATGGACAAATCTAAGTCTACAGGGCAGCGTGCCATGCTGAGTTCTAGATATCTACATGCTATCTGTACCCTTTGCAGATAAAGGACAGGTACAATTTCAAGAGCAGTGCCGACAGCCTATGTGAAATGTTCTCCCTGGAATTGTGCAGGCTTCTTTCTTTCTTATGCATAACTCTAAAACTGAACTCATCTTCCACTCTAAGAGTGAAAGTGTCTTGCATTCTCAGTTAAGATTCAGAATTGGCAAATTGTGGATCCGTGTGAGTCATCAGGATCTTCAAATGAGAGAGACACGTGATGCTTGATGAGGAAATAGCCCCCTCATTTATTCAATTTACTTTTGCTTCTCTATCAGAATTTGTCTTGTGAATAATCTCTTCAAGGAGACTCTGCTTGGTCACCAAGATTGTTATTAGGTGATTGTTTGTGGTCTATCTGGAGGGCACTGAGTTCTATGAGACCAAAACTATATTTTTCTCAACTGCTTATTCACTGCATGTGTTGATGGAAACAGGAATGAGTAGGTTAGAATCTGCAGTTCTAGGATGAGTGTTATCGAGGCAGTGATTGTAGAGAGGGAATTTGCCCACATTGTGTTAGATTGCTCCTAAAGGTACGTGTGTGTGCATGGAAGGAGTATGGGGCCAGTCTGTTCTCTTGGGATTCTGATTATCTGCACATGCTTGTAGAACAGTGGGACTGTCTAACAGAAATCTGCTTTCCACAACAAACGAGTATCTGTAAGGTGGTACGGTTGTCAAGCAGTGTTTCTTAGACAGTACTTCAACAAATCCAAGAGTTCAGGTTTCTATTTGACCTGAAGGATTATATAAATAAATGTTATTCATAGTCATCAACTTGTAACTGGGTAGTACAAGAGTCTTCAGTGTATATATTTGTTTTCATACAACATTATTTTAATTATCATGGGATAATGGGTAGGAAAAGGGAAAATTAATACATGAATGTTGATTAAACATGATAAATAGATCAAGTTACATAAAGATTCACCAAATAAAAAAAGATTTCATGTTATAATAAACAATGATGGAAAACCTTAATACATATCACTTTAGAAATAAGAAAAAAACTCCGTATCATAGCGACACCATATTCACACGATAGACTTCTGCTGTAGCAAAACATTAATTGCACAACTTTCATACTATTATTTTAGACATTATTCTGTTTGAGCTTAATTTGTAAGCTCATTTTTTGCTTTATATTACATAAGAGCTTTAAACACATAAATATTTAATAAATAGTATAATAAAAATAACTTAGTATGATGCTAGAAACCTGGGAACACATCTTCTTTAAGATAATTTGCACCTTACCCTGGATAGAAAAAGACTATGCTAATGCAAAATGGATTAGGGAATAACAAGGCTGATTTAGGAGCAAAAGCTTCCTTGTCAGAGTAAAATGTTTTGCTTCTTAGTCTGGTATGCTCATGCACACACGACATATCTGCACACCCAAACAGAACACTTTCATAAATACAAAGCATAGTTGCAAGCTTTCACACAAGCACACACACTTATGCAGCACACACTTAAATGTTCACAGATGTCTAATTTAATGTTCAGTCCCTGACTCGTCTCATCAATACCCTGGGAAAGATAGTAAGCCCTGAGTCATAGAATCGTTGAGAGGTGTAAACAAATTCATGCATGTTGGGAAGTTGTCACAGCCCTTGGCACACAGGCAGGAATTAATACATGATGCATTTACGTTTGGTGCACAGAGAATAGTTCTTTGGGATCTTGTACAAATTGCAGTGCTACAGGTGGCTCCTCTCTGGTCAGAGAAAGCAGGACACCAGAGAGTCCTCGCTGATATCCTAGAGCCCTTCAATATCTATCTACAGTCAATTTCCAGGTGTGTTGATTTTGTTTTGTTTTTTCCCAAATCTCAGTTTGGTGTTATTCTCTTCATCTCACATGGACCAAGTCAAGAGGCTCATGACTGCTTTCTGCACAACTCAGCCAGGCAAAATGTTTGCAAGAAGCAAATCCTAGCATCATATTACTCCAGAATCTCTAGTGACTTTTCCATCACCCTATTGGGTCAGTCTTCTCTATTATGTGGTATTTCTGATTAGAAAGTCTCACGAGAACAAACTGTTTTAGTTAATGATGTCTCATTATTTGTTAGTGACATTTCTTATGTTCTTCTGGATAGATGAGCAGAACACACTATGGCTTTTATACTTTTCTAAACAATGACATAACAGTAGTGGGTGAAAGGACAGAGCCTGACAGAAAAGGAGTAGTGCCTGGTATGGTGGGAGGATCATACCTGTCATATGACCATGTATGGCATCACCGCTGCATTCTACTGGTGGACATTGATTATTGAACAGCAATGCATGCTGGGGGAAGGGACCAGTGAGACACCAGCCATCCCCAATGAACGCATTGGTTTGCAATGAAAGAAACTAGATTTTAAAAGAGATATTTATATTTATATGCATGTCTGTGTGTTTTTAACCTATGGTTTTTTGAAAAGATTTCTTTGTGAATGAAGATGACATTCTTCTTGGCTTCTCTTAGGGACATATAGTACCATCATTAGAGTGGACTGAAGGGCCTTCAGGATCAGACAAATGTTGCCAAATAGCTGCATCTCTCTTTTCAGCAAATTAAACAGACTTGCATTGGTCTTCTTTTCCAACTTGCATGATAATAGTGAATTCTACATATAAATCACAATTTTGCTGGGTCCTGAGATCACAGGTCCATACCCAGCATTGCCTCCTTAGGTCAGGCCATGGTACTGGACAAGGATGGAAGGAATGTCTTTCCTCATCTTTTCTAGTTTCCCATTGTTCCAAGGAGATGGATAGTAAAGAACTGGTTTAAGGGGTCCAGAAAAAATATATATATAGTTTGAGATGTTGCTCACAGATGTCCTTTATATGATTTTTTTTTTTTGAGACAGGGTCTCGCTTTGTAGTTCAGGCTGGCCCTGAGCTCACTCTGTAGCCCAGGCAAGCCTCGAACTCAGCAATCCTCCTGCCTCTGCCTCCCGAGTGCTGGGATTACAGGCTTGAGCTACCAAGCCTGGCATCTGTGGTATGAGGTACTGATTGCCAGTGGGTGTACCACACCCAGTATTGTATGTGGTTACCACGGATTGAACCAGGGACCTTGCGCTCGCGAGGCAGGTGCTGGAACCACTGAGCCAAATCTCTAGCCCTATATGCTCATTTTTAGTATGATATGTACCAGCAATTTTCATTAGAATGTGTTGAACTGAATAGGACATACTTACAACTTGCCAAATGCTGCTCAACTTATTCATGTGAGTGGTCCTGGTATTCTCTACTCATGCAGCCTCTGTCACACAGTGCAGGTATCAACTTCTGTTACTACAGATATACTTATGCCCTGCATTTAGGAAAAACTGAATTCTTTTTAAATATTTACACTCTTTCCACGGACTTAAATGATATTTTTGAAGATCTGAAATTCTTTTTTATAGATACAATTCAAAATAGTTCTAATGCTCTTTTCTTGAATGTTAATTTCATTTTCTCTCCAGCTTGACTCAGTCCATAAAGTAGTTAAGGAGCTGAACACAAAGAGTTGATTGCTCTAGTTAGCTTGATATTTCATTAATTCTTTTGTGAACTTTTTGTGAATGGAAAATAGACTTGGTTGTAATCAAAACTGTTTAATTATTGTTTTTATAGATTTCCAGAGACAAGAAATTATTGAAATGGAAATGCCCAAACTGTTTTAAATGATCATTTACTTACTAAACAAAAGTTACTATGAACATTATATTATTTTATATATATATAATATATATACACATTATTGTTCATAATTTAAATATTTCACTTATTGCTAAAATAACAAGAAAAAGGTTTAATTTCTTAATGGTTTAACAATTCTTCAATGTTTTGGGGTCAGTATTCATATTATTATGAAAACATTTTAAGTTTTCATTTACTTCAATCCTCATAAAATTGTTGACAAAGATGGTGGGCATTCATTGAATTCTGAGGAATCAGTTTTTTACATAATTTTGCTTTTTCGGATGCTTCAAAAAATCTATAGATGATGGTG